>CAUYQG010012896.1:0-10367 GCA_963574415.1 Tarsius wallacei | reverse complement strand
TATTATTATTATCATTATTATTTGAGTTGGAGTCTCACTCTGTGGCCCAGGCTGGAGTGCAGTGGCATGCTGCTCCTGGCCACTGCAGCCTCGACCTGCTGAGCTCAGGTGATCCTTCCACCTCAGCCTTCCAAGTAGCTGGAACTACAGGCGCATGCCATCATGACCAGCTAATTTTTTGATTTATTGTAGAGACAAGGTATCGCCAATTTGTCCATGCTAGTCTCGAACCTCTAGGCTCAGGCAATACTCTCGCCTTGGCCTCCCAAAGTGCTGGGATTATAGGCTTACGCCACCACGCCCGGCCTGTTTCTTTATTTTTATTTTTGTTTACTATATATTTTTTTTTTAGTTGGAGTATCACTCTATTGCTCAGGCTGGAGTGCAGTGACTGTACCTGGCCTTCTTTTGTTTTCATTTTTTAATTTTTTTGTTTTATTTTATTTTTTTTTAAGTTGGAGTCTCACTCTGTCGCCCAGACTGGAGTGCAGTGGCCACTCCCAGCCACTGCAGCCTCGACCTGCTGGGCTCCGGCCATCCTTCCACCTCAGCCTTCCACGTAGCTGGAACTACAGGCACGCACCACCATGCCCAGCTAATTTTTTGATTTATTGTAGAGATGAGGTCTCGCCAAGTTGCCCAGGTGGGTCTCGAACCCACGGGCTCAGGCAGTCCACTCACCTCAGCCTCCCAAAGCATGGGATTACAGGCTGAGCCACGAAGCCCGGCTTATTTTTAAATAAGTGTGTATTTTGACCTTTTGAAAATGCATTTCTTGGCTGGACAAGGTGGCTCATGCCTATAATCCCAGCACTTTGGAAGGCCAAGGTGAGAGGATAGCCTGAGCCCATGGGTTCGAGACCAGCCTGGGCAACTTAACGAGACCTCATCACTACAATAAATCAAGAAAATTAGCTGGGCATGATGGCTCATGCTGTAGCGGAAGGCTGAGGCAGAAGGATTGCCTGAGCCCAGCAGGTTGAGGCTGCGGTGTCCGTGAGTGTGCCACTGCACTCCAGTCCAGAATGATTCCAACTCAAAAAAAAAAAGGCCAGGCACAATGACTCATGCCTATAACCCCAGCACTTTGGGAGGCTGAGGTGAGAGGATTGCCTGAGCTCATGGGTTCAAGACCAGCCTGGGCAACTTAGCGAGACTTGCCTGGGCTACTTGGTGAGACCTCATCTCTACAATAAATCAGAAATTAGCCGGGGGTGGTGGCGTGTGCCTGTAGTTCCAGCTACTTGGAAGGCTGAGGCAGAAGGATCACTGGAGCCCAGTAGGTTGAGGCTGTGGTGGCCATGATCGTGCCACTGCACTCCAGCCTGGGTAACAGAGTGAGACTTCAACTCAAAAAAAAAGAAAGTATATCTTTTTTTCTTCTTTGTCATTAAATGACGACATGGGAAATTAATAGAACAGACACAGGATAAACCTTAAAAGACACAACTGAACTTCACTTATTACCACAGGAACTCATGGCTTATTACAGAATACAAATAGCCCCCCAAACATTCCCTGTTTTAGGTTCCTATGGCTGCTGTAATAAGTTCCCACAAACTGGGTGGCCTAAAACAATAGAAATGTATTCTCTCACAGTTCTGAAGGCCAAATGTCTAAAATCAAGATGTTGGCAAGGCCACAATCCCCGGGAGGCCCTAGGGCAGATTCTGTTCCTTCCTGCTCAGCTTCTTGTGGCCATTAGTGTACCTTGGCTTGTGGCTGCATCTGCCTCCATCTTCACATGACCTTCTCCTTGGTGGCATCTCTTTCATCTCTTATAAGGATACTTGTCATTGGTTTTAGGCATCCCCAGGTAATCTAGGATGATCTCATTTCAATACCCTATCTCAATTACATCTGCAAAGACCTTTTTCCAGATAAGGTGATTGACATTCATGGACTCTGGGGATTTGGACATAGCCGTATCTTTCAGAGGCCTCCATTCAATCCATTACATTCTGCCCTGTGCTCTCCTAAAATTCATGTCTGCCCCACATCCAAAATAAATTCACCTTATCCCCAAATCCCCCAAAGTCTCAACCTTTATAGTATCAACTCCAAGTCTATAATTTCCTCACCTCAAAAATCCCAAATCTTGTCATCTAAATAGCCTAAATAAGTTATAGGTGAGGCTCTAGGTTTTGTTCAGACCAGTGCAAAATTCTCCATCTTTGTACTTGTGAAACTAGAAGGCAAATCTTCCAAATTACAAAGTTGGGCCAGGCATAAACTAGACATCACCATTCCAAAAGGGAAAAATAGAAAGGAATAAAGGGGTCATCAGTCCCAAGCAAGTTTGAAACCCAGCAGGGCAAATTCCATTAGACTTCAATGCCTGGAAATAGTTTTTGTGGCTCAGTGCTCCACTTTCTGCATCTGCAGCTCTTCTCTGCCTTTGTGCCCATGGCTCCGCCCTCTGTGCCCGAGGCTCTGCTCTCTGAGTCATTCTTCCTTTTTTCTTCAAGGAACACATGTTTGCAGCTGACTAAGTCTGTCACCCTGTTTCTTGGCCAATGGAATCTCAGAAGTTCAACACCTTCCTTCATTTTTTCCTGTCTCCGACCCCTTCAGTCCAAGCTAGCAGTGTTTCTGCTGATACAACATTCTTATAAACCTTGTGGATTTCCCTTGTATGTCACAGGGAGCCGTATCATTAGACAGGAGGGTTGACTACATATCTTTCCTGGATAATCTCATCTCTATTCCTGGCTTCTGCTGAGATGGTTGAGTGGATCCATGAGTCACATGCCTAATGTCTTCATCAAAAGGCTACTCAGTCACACCAGGGCTTTCTCTCTAGAGTACACTTTCTTAACAGTGAACCTTCCAACATTAGCATCTTTTGCAATTTGAATAGGCTGTAAATTTCCCAAATCACTGATACTGGTTCCTTTCTGCTTAACAATTCCTTCCTCAGTTTATCTCTTCCAGTGCTTTACCATAAGCAACAAGAAGAAACTAAAGCACACCTTCCACACTTGGCTTGGAAATCTCTTCAGCTAAATATCCAAGATTATTGCTTACAAGTTCTACTTTGTACCTAACAGTAGGACACAATTCAGCCAAGTTTTGTTGCTGCATAACAAGTAACCCTTTCCTCCAGTTTCCAATATGTTCCCCATTTCTTTCTAAGGCCTCATTAGCAACATCTTTAACATCCATATTTCCACCAATGGTCTGGTCAGGCAATTTAGGCTTTTTCTATCATGTGCCTCAAAATTCTCCAGCCTCTGTTCATTATCCAGTTCCAAAGCCACTTCCATATTTTTAGGTGTTTGCCACAGCACCCTACTCCCGATAATAATATCTGCATCAATTTCCTGTGGGTGCCATAACACATTATCACAAACAGGGTGGTCTAAAGTAGCAGAAAATTATCCTCTCACAGTCTGGGAGGCCAGAAATCCAAGATCCAGGAGTCAGCAGGTCCATACTTTTTCTGAATGGGCCCGGGAAGAGCCTGCCTTGCCTCCTCCATTTTCACTGTTCTTGGCTTGTGGTTGCATTGCTCCAATCCCTGCCTTCTCCATGTGTCTCTCCTCATCTGTCTCTTAAAGACACTTAATCTTGGATCGAGGAGCCACCTGGATAATCCAAGCTGATCTTATCTTGAGATCCTTAACTAATTACATCTGCAAAGACTCTGTTTCCAAATAAGGCTGCATTTTCTAGGGACATGGACATATCTTTTTGTAGGCCAGCATTGAACCTCACCCTAGTTGTTCTGCAGTGGTTGGTTGATGTAGGGCTTAACACATATTTTTATGTACTTGTTTTTTTTTTTAGAGGGGGGTGGGATGGGATGGAGACAGGGTCTTACTGTGTTACCCAGGCTGGTCTTAAACTCCTGGCCTCAAGCAGTCCTCCTGCCTCGACTTCCCAAAGTGTTGGGATTTAGTCCTGAGCCATCATGCCTGGCTGCTTATTGTTTTGAAAAGTGTGCAGTGTTCTTTAGTATGTTTTAATTTATTTTTAATTTCATAATTTAATGTTATAAAGTATTTATATATGTCCAACTTTTTTTACTTAATGATGCAACACATACATCTTTCTGTGACATTAAATTATAATATTATATTTCTTTGTATGGTAACCATATTATTTATTTATTAATTATTATTATTTTTTTAGTTGGAGTCTCACCCTGTCCGTCTAGAGTGTAGTGGTGTGCTCACGGCCACTGCAGCCTCAACCTGCTGGGCTCAGGTGATCCTTCCACCTCAGACTTCCAAGTAGCTGGAACTACAGGCATGCACCACCATGCCCGGCTAATTTTTTGGTTTATTGTAGAGATAAAGTCTCACCAAGTTGCCCGGACGGGTCTCGAATCCATGGGCTTAGGCAATCCTCTCACCTTGGCGTCCCAAAGTGCTGGGATTATAGGCGTGAGCCACTGTGCCTGGCCTGGTAACCATATTATATTTAACCAGTTCCTTTTAGGAATTGGTTAAATATAATATGGTTATTATTAAGATTATTTTTATTTTTGTATTAGAAACTGCTTCAGTGAACAGCTTTGTAGCTGGATCTTTGTGCATGTGTATGACTACTGTTAAAAGTAGAATTTCTGGATCAAATGGTCTTCAAAATGTAAGCTTTATTTATTTCAAGTTACCATTTTTCACCTGTCATATTCACAAAAGTCCAAAAATCTGGATTTCTGGGTTTTGTTGGTGAAGATGTGGGAACCAGACCAGTAAAAGTGTCTGTCAGATCTACAAATGCAGTGTGTGTAAGGGTAGAAGATGGGGCTGCTTTCCCTAGTGCCACTCAGGGGATGGGTCCACATACCATACTCATGCTGAAAGAACAGAGTAAACACAGTCCCCATGCGGAGTGGGAGGCCTCCGAGGTGTGGGGTTGATGGAAAAGCAAGGGCAGAATGGTACACATAAGATGTCACCTTTTGCGTTAAAAGGGGGAAAACAAGAATCACAGTCTTGTTTGCTTGATTTTCCATAAAGAAATGCTGAAGAAATAAGGAAGCCAGGAACAGTGGTTTTCTTTTCTTTCTTTCTTTTTTTTCGTAAGTCAGAATCTCACTCTGTCACCCAGGCTGGAGTGTAGTGGCACACTCATGGCCACCGCAGCCTCAACCTGCTGGGCTCCGATGATCCTTCTGCCTCAACCTTTCAAGTAGCTGGAACCACAGGCCTGTGCCACCATGCCCGGCTGATTTTTTTAAATTTATTGTAGAGACAAGGTTTCTCCATGTTGCTCAGGCTGGTCTTGAACCCCTGAGCTTAGGCAGTCCTCTCTCCTCAGCCTCCCAAAGTGCTGGGATTACAGGCATGAGCTACTGCGCCCAGTGGAACAGTGATTTTTACACTGTGTATATGGGTGGGGAAGGGGACAGGATAGAAGGGGGACTCTAATTCTGTACCGTCACTGTTCGATTCGTGTGAATATTTTCTATCCCGAGAAAATTTTAAAATAATTTCTGAGATGCTTGCTAGGCATGGCAGTTGTTTCTCTAAGGGGACATCTCCCTAGCAGTGACTGAGAGGGACCACTCTTCCCACCTGCTTAATACCCAGTGTTGTAGCTTTAAACAAGCAACAGGACCTTGCCAATCTGATATGGAGTTGTGTACGTGAGTGAATGAGGCAATTATTAACAGAGTCTTCTGGTGGAGCCAGGCCGAGATTGATCAGGATTGCAGTAGAGTCGGCGCATAGGTTAACCTGCAGAGCATTGTCGTCTGTGGGGTTGGACCTCTGTATTTGAGAACCTGTCTCCTCATGGAGCTGGGGCTTTCCATGCTTAAGTTTTGACCAATTGTGAGTTATCATCTTCCAGAGTATTTTGTGTCTGGCATTTTTTCCTGTTGTGTTTTCCTAACTGGCTATTGCGGGCCTATAAGAAATCTCTTGGGTCTTTTAACAATGTATTTGAAGCCAGCGCTTTCAATGGACTCTTTTAGTAGTTCGAATAGTGGTGAGTTGAGTTTGTTCAGGTGCCCACAGGAGTGGTGCTGACATTAGTAAATGCTTTCCTGTGTCCTGGCACCAGGACAAGAGCCGCGCCTATACTTTTCTCTTCAACCTCACACACCCTCAGCAGCCTCATGAGGCTTCAAGAGATGTTAATTCTCAAGTTAACGATGTACTCATCTTTCCTAGTTTACTGGATTTTTTTTTTTTTTTTGAGTCAGAGTCTTACTATGCCACCCAGGCTAGAGTGCAGTGGCATGCTCATAGCCACCTCAACCTCGAACTCTTGGACTCAGGTGATCCTTCTGCCTCAGCCTCCCAAGTAGCTGGGACTAAAAGTGTATGCCACCTGGCTACTTTTTTGTAGAGATGAGGTCTTGCTCATCTGGTCTCGAACTCCTGGGCTAAAGCAATCCTCTTGCCTTGGCCTCCCAGAATGCTGGAATTATAGCTGTGAGCCACTGCTCCCGGCCTGGACCATATTTTAAAAGTCAGAAATCCTGGTTGACTTTTATCAAATGAGTTGTCAGTATTTTTTAGTTCAGTATATAGATTTTCTCCTTGAATCTATTAGTGAAATAGACAATATATTTTTTTTCTTTTTTTTTTGAGTTGGAGTTTCACTCTGTCGCCCAGACTGGAGTGCAGTGGCCGCTCCCGGCCACCGCAGCCTCGACCTGCAGCGATCCTCCCGCCTCAGCCTTCCAAGTAGCTGGAACTACAGGCACGCGCTACCACGCCCGGCTAATTTTTCGATTTATTGTAGAGATGAGGTCTCGCCAAGTTGCCCAGGCATGTCTCGAACCCGCGGGCTCAGGCAATCCACTCACCTCGGTCTCCCAAAGCGCAGGATTACAATCTGAGCCACCGAGCCCTGTTGAAATAGACAATATTAACAGAGTTCCTGGGCTGCACATCATCTTTGAACTCCAAGAATGCTTTTCTTCATTTGCCCCATGTTTCCTGTAGTGACATCTTTGTGTCCAGTGCTGGAGTGAGGCAGCCATCCCAGCAACCCCCACAAGTATCTCAGCGTTAGAGAGTGTTCTTCCTGCTGGGAGGGAGCCACAGCAATGGGACAGAGAAGCCTCTCTGGGGAGGCTTGGTGGACCCCACCATGCTGCTGCAGAGCAGGCGTCTGTGAGGAGGGGCAGCCCTTGAGGAGGGGTGGTGGCAAGGCTGTCGCAGGCCCTGGCTGTGATTTTAGAGCCCCTTGGCTGCTGTTTGCTTAGTGCCTGGAGGTGGGGAGCAGGGTGGTGGTGGAGACAGTGAGAAGAGGACAGGTTTGAGAGGTATCTGGGAACAATGGAGCCTCCAATGGATGGGGCATGTGGGTGGGACCTTGGACCTTCCTCCCAAATTGGTCTCTGGTGGACCTCTGGTATAGCAATACTCTTGCTGGGCTGCAGGGACAACCTCTGTGCCTCCTGGGCCTTCACTGGGACCACTGGGAGCCCTGGTGGGCACCCTACCCAGCAGTGTGGAGGACCTGGATCACAGGCTCCTAGGAACCCCACAGAGTGGCCAACTGAGCTCTCTTCCCACCCCAGTTCCTCAGCATCCCCAGAGGTCATGGCCAACACTGGGGACAGAGGTGTGGCAGTGCAGGTGAGATGGCCTCTTTGGTCCCCCACAGAACTAGGCAGGGAGCACAGCAGGGGGCTGTGTCAGAAGGGGATGTCACCTGCAGGGACAGTATGTAGTGGGGTTTCCCTGGGCCTGATCTTCCTTGGGCTATTGTGGGGGATCCTGGGTAGAAGATGTCTGCTGTCAGGGTCTCCAGCTGTCACAGGTCACCCCTGCACAGGTGATCACCAGATCATCTGCCCACTGGACTGCTCCACCACCACCATTGAGCCTCAGCAGGGCTGCACAGGGATGAGGGCGAGTAGGTGGATATGAAGACAGGGGAGCCTAGGGGAGCACAAAGCTGAGAGCAGGCAGGGTAGCAGTGGGCAAGGCCTCAGGAATAGAGCCATCCCATACATAGGTGGGGTGTTTGAGGGCAGGGTCAGAAGCCCCCTCCTTGGCCTGGGCCTGTGGTCAAGACTGCCTTGGTTTCAGGGGATTTATGACAAGGGGATTACTTTGTGCCCAGACAGAGGGACTGGGAGGGAGAGAGGACTTGACTGTGGTGTCTGGGCTTGACCGGGTTCCTGGGTCCCCCAGGGTGTGAGCTGCCTCCTGAAATTTGCAGAAAGCTTTGAGATGGTTTGGCCCTGCCCAGAGCATGAGTCCCTGGCTCAGGTGATCTGATGGCACCCTACCTGGGTGTGGGGTAGCTGTGCTGGGTCCGAACTGCCTACCCTCTGGAGGGCCCCATGAGTGGCCAGAGCAGAAGCTAGAGGCTGAGGTTTTTCCTGCTGCATCCAGTGCTGATGAACCTGGCTCCAGCCCAGGGTTCCCTCCAACTCAGAACTGGACTCCAGATTCATGTGATTTTTTAAATAAAGCTCATTTTTGATCCATGAATTGGTTGCCAGGGACCAAACCGATGAACTGGCAGTGAGGCTGGTGAAAGCTGAGGTTTGGGGGCTTTGCTTCTCATACTCCAGAGCTGGGTGACCAGGGTGTCCAGCTTCTTCTACACTGGCTCTCTTTCTTCCTCATAGTCTAAATCTCTTGTCTCCAGGCCCTTGTCTACTGTCAGCCTGGAACCTGTCTGTCCTGCTGAAATCCCTGAGTGTGGCTCCATCTCCAGCATCCCTCCTGGCTGCAACCACCTCCACATTCTTTGAGATCGGCTGGACTTGTTTTCTCTGCCTCAGGGCCTTTGTGCTTGTGGCCTGTCTTCCTTTGCTGGCTAGCTGCAACCTGTCTTTCTGTCCCCGCTTAGGTGCTCTGTCCTTCCGGAAGCCTGTGCTGAGAAGGAACCATGGAGCGGCTCATGTGTGCCCTGCTGAGCCCTTCCCAGGGTCATGTGGCCGCCTTCTGCTTCCAAGGCTGCACCACGTGACCACTGTTCCAGGCAGGCTGGGTAGGGCTGTCTGAGGGGCTTCTTCTCTAGACCTTCCAGCTGCCACAGCTTGTCTACAAGCCCCCAGCTGCGGGTGGCCACAGGTGACTTCTGTGGTCCCTCACAGGTGGGCAGCTTGACTTGAGGGGGAAATTAGAGGCAGGGTCAGTGCATGAAAACCTGGGATGTTCCTTCTCTGAACATTTGTATGTCCTTACCTTTTTATTAGCTTAAAACCATTTCTTATACAATTCAACTTTATTCACTAAAAAATAGAACCAGCACTGAATTTTTTTTAATGTTTGAACTTTTCTTTCCTTTTTTTTTTTTGAATAGGCGCTCTCATTCTGTCATCCAGGTTGGAGTGCAGTGACATGATTACAGGTCACCACAGCCTTGACCTCCTGGGCTCAGGTGATCCTTGTGCCTTAGCCTCCTGAGTAGCTGGGACTATAGGCTTGCACCACCAAGCCTAGCTAATTTTTAAATTTTCTGTAGAGACGAGGTCTTGCTCTGTTGCCTAGGCTAGTTTTGAATGCCCGGGCTCAAGCAAGCCTTCCACCATGGCCTCTCAAAGTGCTGGAATTACAGGTGTGAGCCACCATACCTGGCCAATGTTTGAGCTTTTTAGATCTGTTTATAAGTATCTATCAGTTTCATTTCAAGTTTAGTAAGGAAATACTATTTATTTGCAGGCCAAATTTAAGTTTATCCAGAAGCAGCTTAGTAAAAAGTAACTAGGAACTTAGGGGTAAGGATTTATAACATTCTTTTTAAATTTCTCACTTTACCATTTATCCCAAGTTTGGCACCTGGTATTTCCTGAGACGCCCTCCCATGGCACCCTGCCTGCATGCCCTGGACTGGCCGAGTCCAGGAGGGCAGGGGAGATGAGAGACCCTAGTACTGCTGGGCTTTATGCCCAGGTAATGTTGGCACCTGGCTTCTACTTTACGTGTTAGCCTGCACCTATGGGTGCTACCATCTTGCTTCTGTGCCATCATCACACCCACCATCCTATCCGCAACCTGGCATACAGAGGACTTGACTGCAGAAGAGATGGGCACCTGAAAGAGGTGACCTGGCCAGGCAGGGTAGGACCTGAGAGGTGTGGAGAGGGCTTTTGGGTGAGGACAGAGGTAGGGGCTAGCAGGAGACTGAGGCAGGCTGGCCACTTCTCATGGAGGTCATCCCATCCCTACACTCTAGCACAGAGGACCAGGGTTGAGTGCAGTCCTGGACCTAACACTGAAAGGTGGCTGTGTATGGGGCTGGCCCACTAGTTCCTCTATTACTTCCCGTGGCTCAGTGAGTGAGGTAGAGCTGATCTCACCTTGCCAGTGCCCACATACTCCCCAGGAAGCAGGCAGTGACACACAGTCCACTCCTATCTGCTGGGGAGGCAAACCCATCAGCCACAAGGGGGTTGGATCAGAGCTGCTGCCAAGGGTCCCTGATGGTGGGTGTAGGGGGAG
>CAUYQG010012890.1:0-36446 GCA_963574415.1 Tarsius wallacei | reverse complement strand
AATTAAAACTATACTGAGATACCACCTAACTCCAGTCAGCACGGCCATTATCAATAACTCAAAAAATAACAGATGCTGGAGAGGATGTGGTGAAAAGGGAACACTTCTACACTATTGGTGGGAGTGTAAACTAGTGCAGCCTCTGTGGAAATCAGTGTGGTGATTCCTAAAAGCTCTAAAAATTGACCTTCCATATGACCCCACAATTCCCCTACTGGGATTATACCCTGAAGAACTCAAATCACTCTATAAAAAAGATACCAGAATCTGCATTTAAATAAGAACCTGGTGATTCAGATGCACATTAAAGTTTGAGAAGCACCTTGTTCTAGACCAAGGGGCCAATTTAAGACTCTCTTCCTTTCATTTCATCTCATCACCTTCTATGGTACTGTGTTTATAATGTTAATGCTGTGGCTTCCCTTCTATGTTGTGTTATTTTTTGTTTACCGGAAACAACCACCATGGTTGATCATGCTTAGTGTTAAGGATTGTTATTTTTAATTATAGGTAGATTTTCTTTTACCGCCCTGTTGCTGGATAATACAATCTTCAATAATCAAAACCAGGTTAAATGCACAGATGGTATTTTTCAACTTGAAATCTCACACTAAATTGATGGTGACTAACGGTTGGCTGGAAATCAATGTGCTTAACAATGAATTACACTCACTGACAATTATCAGAGCAACAAAAGTTAATTACTAGTTTCTCTTGAAGGCAGAGCTATGCTTGCTCATACAGAAGCACCACAAAAAAGCAGTTGCAATAAATTCTTTGATTTAATAAACCAGCTACTCACCCTAACCCCTATACCCTCTAAAATGCTTTGAAAATATGTATTCAAGCCTGGATTCTTGTCAGTGAGCCATCACAATAAACATACCTCATGTCCATCTTATGGGGTCAGATATGAATTCATATAAGGTTTCATTCCTCCTGGCCATTTTACTTCTTTTAGATGCCATCTGAGTTTTTTTTTTTTTTAAGAAAGTAGGATTTATTCAGAGGACAACAAATCTCCCACAGTGGGAGGGGACCCAAAAGGGTTGCCCGCCATCTGAATTTTTGATGACTTAAAATCAAAATTGGAGCTACCATTCCCATATTAGTGACTACAAATCCCTTTCACGACATTTGTGTAAAAAAGGAAATCAAGAAAATGTATTTCACTGAGTATTAGTTATACGAGGTCTGATAATTAAGTTCCCAAACTCATCCTAGAAAAAGTGCTACATACCTAATTCCTGATTATCACTATGGTCGTCTTTGAAGTACTCCCCTTGGGAGGCTATGCACCTAGTCCACTGTCAAAGCAATTTTGGAACTCTTTCTGGAATGGTCATGAGAGCTGTCATTGCAAGAATGCTGGAGTTTGAATTAGAGCAGCGAACAAACATTAAATTTCTTGTTAAACTTAGCAAGAGTGGAAGTGAAATCAGGGACATGGGGATAATGCTATGAAGAAAATGGCAGTGTACAAATAGGCTAAATGTTTTTCTCAGGGAACAAAAAATGTCACTGATGAAGGAAGGTAAGGACGGCCAGTAATGAGCAGAATGGATAAAAACATTGCAAAAATGTGTTGAATTGTGCATCAAAATTGTTGGCTGACTATGAGAAGCATAGCAGACCAAGCATAGCAGGCCACTGATATAGAAACAGGGAAATCTTAACAGAAAATCTTGGTATGAGAAAGGTGTATGCAAAAATGGTCCCAAAGAAGCTTTTGCATCACAACAATGCGCTCACACAGCACTGTCTGTGAGAGAGTTTCTAGCCAGTAAACAAATAATGGTATTGGAACACCCTCCCTAACTCACCTGATCTGGCCTCCAATGACTTTTTTCTTTACCTGAATATAAAGAAAATATTGAAAGGAAGATATTTTGATGGCACTCAGGATATCAGGGGTAATACGATGACAGCTCTGATGGCCATTCTAGAAAAAGAGTTCCAGAATTGTTTTGATGGGTGAACTAGGCACTGGCATCAATGCTTGGCTTCCCAAGGGGAGTACTTTGAAGATGACCATAGTGATATTCAGCAGTGAGGTATGGTGCCCTTTCTCTAGGATGAGTTCACGAACTTGATTGTCTGCACTCATATTCCAGGCATTACATTCATACGGATTAAAAATCCAAAGCAGAACTCTTTTGGATGCCATTCCTGGAGTTGTTTTGTTGTCGTTGTCATTGTTTTAGTTTGAGGAGTGAGGGGCAGAAAAGGCAAGAAAAACAATTGGAACACAACTTAGATCCAGTGTTGATACAGATGAACATTTGAGTCAGTAAATTGTCCAGTAAAAGATATTCTTCCAGATGAATAGAATTTCATGTATTCATTTATTTAGGCAACATTACTGATCACAAGATTTATCTCAGACAAGTACTAAAAGCTTAGGATAAAGAAATAAATAAGACATGGTTACTGGCCTCAAGGAGCCCTAAGTTTTATGGAAAGTCCATTTGTCAACGTTGACATTGTTTTTGAAGATGACCATAGTCATCTTCTTTCACGACAAAATATTATCCCCTCAACATAATACAACTGACAGCAAGGGAACAGGCATATAACTGTCCCTTTAAATTTCCAAGTCTATTTTCTATTGAACAGGCAGAGGCAAAATGGGATTTCCTCTCCAAGCTGCCCCTAATTATAAGCATTGTATGGATTTTGGAACTGGGATTCAGTTGACTGGTGAACATAACAAGCATTCATTATTTTATAATAGTAAAAAGAACTGATGTAATTAAGTCCCATCATGATCTTGGGTTCACAGTCATTGTCTAAATGAGCTGCTGAACATGGACCTGGAACACAAACTCTCAATATAAGCCATGCTCATCCTTCAATCTTCCTTCTGGTCCCCCACTCTCAAACAGTAGGACCCCAGGACCTAGCATGTTTCCAGGCCCTGTGGACTACTGAAGAGTGGGTCTCTATCTCAGGGTTCCCAAGATCAGGTAAGGATGCCAGGCTTGGCTGAGTCTTTCAGTCATTGAAGTGTTGACCTAACCTACCAAGAAGTGGGATTTCTGTGTTGAGCAAATGAAGATGTTCTGGACAGAGAAGACTTGTCTGCATGATCCCTTCCTACCCCATCACCTGTACAAGAGATTCATTCTCTTGGAGGCAAACTTTAGAGGCACTGAGACAATGTTCAAATTCCAGCAACATACTCTACATACCAGCTATATGATGTTGGGCCAGTTGCTAAGCCTCTCTGTAACTCTCAGTTTTTCAAAGCAGGAAAACAGCTGTACCTACAAGTGCATTTCTGTGCGGATCAAATGGTGTAGCGTACATTCATCAAAGCATTGCCTAGTGTGTGGTAAATGCTTAATAAATTATATCTATGTTGTTGTAACTGTTTTCATGGAGGAAGGGATGTATTAGTTTCCTGGTGCTATCATAAAACAAACTACCATAAATGGGGTGACTTAAAACAACAGAAATGTATTCTCTCACTTTCTGGAGGCTAGAAGTCCAAAATCAAGGTATTGGCTGAGCTACCCTTATTCTCCAAGCTCTGGTGGTTGCTGGCAATCATTCACTTTCCTTGGCTTAAAGCTGCTTCACTCCAGTTTCTGACTCTAATATCACATGACCACCTTCCCTCTCTGTGTCTGTCTGAACACAGCTTTTTCCTCTATGTGTATTTCTGCTTCTGTGTCTCTTCTCCTCTTTTTATAGGAACACAATTCATGTTGGATTAAGAACCCGCCGTACTCCATAATGACCTCATTTTAATTGACATCATAATTACATATGCCAAGATTCTATTTACAAATCAGGTCACATTCACAGGTACCAAGGATTAGGACTTCAACTTTGGGGGACACGTAAAAGAATACATACAGTTCAACTCACAAAAGCAAAGACTTTGGGGGCCTCCTAGAGGCCCTTTTTATAATGGCAGGCACCTGTGAGAAATCACACTTAAACCCTTAGCAGAAAAGGCTCACATGCCATTTCAGTACAGTTCAAGAGCGAGTGTGGTGCCATGTTGGAACACGTGATGCAATAATGATGCTGATTGTAGATAGAGACAGAAGGGATTCATGTAGGTCTTTAAGGCCAAAAGAAGCTTTGTGGAGCAGCGGGGTGCAAGCTGAGTCTCCACACTGCCTCTGTTTTCCTCCTTCCTCACAGTAGCCCCAGCACATTCATGTACTCTCAGCAAAGTCGTATGGGGCAGAGTTACCCTACATATGCCTTCTCCATCATCCACAGACTTCAGGAGAGGCTGGCTAAGAAATGGGGCTGGCTGTGTGATACTTGGGGTTGGGAACTTCTCAAAGCCTGAGAAGGAAGCTTTGACATATTCTGATCAGCAGCCCACAGGATGCACAATCCAGGCTCCATGAAGAATGCCCAGTACTGTAGGGGGGACGTGGGAGATGAAGAGCTCAAGAGGATATTCCACAGTAGGAGCGTTTTGTCAAAACATGTCCTCTCTCTGGAACTTCAGAGGGTGTAAGTCAATTTCCTGTGGGATTTTAGGAGAGACTGATTTTTTTTTAATAACAGGCTTAAAGAAGAGGGCTAAAGAAGAGATGAGCCAGCAATGAAGATTGAGGTTCTAGGAGAATTCTACGGTACCTATCCCTAAGTGTACTTGAAACCTGGGCTCCAAATTTAGAATTCTAACAAAAGACTTTTTTTCCCCCTCACAAAACATAAGGCACAATCAAAAGCATGAGGTGTTCTGAGGAGATAAAAAGCATTTTTTGCCTTTATGATCTAAAGGTGAAAAAAGCATAGAGAGGCAAAAATACTGCAACAGGTTTAAGATGAAGACAACATTACTTCAATTTCGACTTTTCCTGATTGTTCTATTTACGAAGGACAGTGGCCTGTTTGTGAAAGTGCTTTCCTTCAGAACTATGAAAATCTTTTCTTTGTAAAGGAGAAAGAAAGGCAACCAGAGCTCCAAGAAGCACTCAAGCCAAGCTTGAAACAATTTCATTTTCTAGAAGGAAAATCTAATTTGAACACCATTGAATTTCTTTCAGACCAGAAATATGTGGGCCAGTGCTGAGTACCACCCATACAAAGCGAATATGGGCGGTCCCTGAGCCATCTCATCTCATTTCCTGATTTGTGTATAAGGAAAGTAAGGCCAAGAGAATTAAGGAACTTACTTAATGCTCAGAGCTAGTTAGAGTAAACAAAGATTAGAACTCCGGTAACTGACTGTATACTTACTATGGAATTTATTTGTGCATGTCTCCTGCCTTCATCTTGATAGTCCTATTCTGGAGGGCAGTGACTGCAACTTATGTATCTGTATCCTTCACTCTGTTTAGCAGTGTTCAGGAAGCACTGGGTATTTAGCTGACTGGTATTGCTTGGTATTCTGAACAGTATAATCAAGAAAAGCATGAGGTCTAGAATCAAAACTGCCTGTGTTCAGATCTGGCAATGCCACTTATCAGCTGGATAACCTAGTACATGTTCTTAACGGCCCAACACCTTACTTTCCTTATTTGTGAAATGGAAAAAATACTCACCTGCTAGTACTGCTGAGAAGATTAAATGAAGTGATGCATGTAAAACACTGCCTTTAACTATTGTCATAGCAATACTGTGTAGCAAAGTGCAATCAGGGGCTTAAAACTGCAGTCATCTATTTTTTACTCAGCACCCATAGGCCAGCCAAGGCTCAACCAATTGAGCTTGGCATTGGGTGGACTTGGATGTAAGCTGTAGGTTGGGTCTAGTTCTGCTCTATGTGTCTCTCACCTTCCTTGGTGGCTACACAAGGCAGGTTCTTCATATGGTGACGGTGGAAGCTCATCAGGGCAGACTCATCCTCCGGCATATTCCAAGTCCCTGCAGAACCATGTGCTAGCATCCCATTCTCCAAAGCAAGTCATAGGGCTGAACCCAGAGTCTAGGAGTGGGAAAGTATTTGTGACCCACCAGGCAGCTGTGGCAAGGGAGGGCATGTACCATATAACACAACTACCCAAGAGTGAAGAAATGCGACTGATAATTCAGTTTAACACAAGCACTTTGCACAGTGTTGGATACATAATAAATATTCAGTGGCTATCTACTATTTGTTGTGCATTGTTATAGATCCTTTCTTGGTAGTCCATATAAATAAAGTCTTATATTAATAAAAGTTGTGCTCATTCATCCTACAAAAGATAATCTTTGGATTTTTTCCCCCACAGATTTACTTTGCACCAAGGACAAGCTGTCAGTCAGTTTCTGCCAGACACTAAAAGCCATGAAGAAATGTTCTGTGCCCACTGTGAGGGCTCAATGCTGCTTCTCGTGTCCCCAGATGCACATTACCTACTCCCAAAGGCAAAGAAAGCAACAGTTGCTGAAAAACCCCAAAGCACTCTAAGTCCAGAAAGAAGCCACCCTTCACCATAGACTGCAGCTGCCTGCTGACCATGACATGCTTTAACCTTGGGGACCACTTCATTAAGGCTTCACTTTACATATTTCAGGTTCAACTTTGGGTCATAACAAAACAAAATTCATAGTGTTCCTCTAGCCACAAAATGTCCTTCACAGGAGGCCTACACTGTCTTACTTGCTGCTCCCTGACAAGAACGTGAAACACCCAAGACAATCAGACATCCCCTGGGATCAGCTCCTGGGAAAGGTGCCAAATTAGGCGAGTCTGTGAAATGATGTGTTTTTTTCTCTCTCTTAGAAATAAACACAAAAAGACCAGATTTTTCCCAGACTACCTCAAGATTGTCAGGAAACAGAGCCACACTTACCCAGGGAACAAATAATCTTGTTAATTTGCCTTGAGTACATCCTCTTTTTTTTTTTTTTTCTTCCTGTCTGAGTCAGTTGCTGTTTAAAATGTCATGGAGGAGTTTTGAGAAACATCCCTTTTACTCATCCAGGCAGAGGACCTCTTTCTTCACCTAGGCTTCAACTAGGGCAGGAAGCGAAAGTACTGGTTTCATCCTCAGTCTCTTCTTCCATCCCTGTAGGCCTCTGTATCTGGCCTTGTTAGAGTCTCCTGCCAACCTTGTGACATTAGATTATGAGTAAATGGACACAGGAAGTGTACCCTAAGGGATACACAGAAAACATTTCTGACTTAAGGACAATTTTTATAAAAATTCTTTAGAAGCAAATGAACAAAAATCAGTTTCTTATTATTATAAGAAAGGAAATGTGGGCCTTTATTCTTCCTTCTTTCCTGGAAAATACCCATTCCTTCACAGAAGGGCAAATGAGTCTTCCTATCTGCCTTTCCCTCTCTTGCACAATCCCCACCTGAAGCATGAGCTCAGGTCCCACACCATGTTGCTGCCGGGGTTTAAACCCAAAGACTACTACCACTAGCTCTAGGCTGTCACCTGCCCTTACCTCTCCCCAGGGTGAGAAATGGGGATCTAGATTAAAATACTCCAAAAAACCAGGTCAGTTGTACTAAGTGCAAGAACTTAGTACAAAGCTCAAGTCTAGAAGAAAAAGAAAAAAAAAATTCTAAAATATGATGTAAAGATGATCTACTCAATGTACCCAATATGTAGTTAGTATTAAAGATCTTTTAACTTGGATGGCATAGGCAAGTGATGGAGTCCAAAAAACTGAAGTGAAAGAAGATTCTGGATGTTTCTACTACCTACCAGAAGTCAAAGTAGGCTGTGGTCTCAAATTCAAAGCAAATTTCCAGGCGAACTGATTTCTATGGGGAGGTACTTCATGAACTGAACCCAGAGAAAGAGGGTGGGTGTGTAGGTAGATGGTTGTATGTTTCAAGGGAAATTAGAACTCAGAACCAATTTCTGACAGGGTGGAAGGCAGGGGTGGGGCCTTCATGCTATGGGCCGCAAATTTTCTGACTCATACACAGATACACTTCATAGTCACCATGGATCACACTGTCCCCTATCTTCCTTTAATTATCTATCCGTTCAGCAGAATGGTGCTATTGAAAAATGGTGCTAATATCTAGATGGTGGCAGAAGTAATATAAACATATAAATAGGCATACAAATGAGTAATTGTATGTGAAATCTACATATACATCTTCTGTTAAATGTGTAATGGTGTTGCTGGCCAATGCCAGTTCTATTGCTTGGGTACCTTGAATTTAAAATTTTATATTGTGTGCTTTTTTTTTTTCAAGCAATTAATGTGTATTGGTCTGATAAATTCCTGTGGAAAGTAAAACACTGGGGTTGGGACGAAATTCAAGATAGACCAGAAACAGAAGAAAAGTTGAAATGTTTACCTAAAGCCAGGGAATTTATTTCTAGGTGATAGTTACATTATTGTATTCTCTGCCTTTAAACATAAATATTGAAATAACAGTTTTAGAGAATAAAAAACACTTAAATTGTTAGTGACATGAGTGGAGAAGCATCTGATATTTTCTAATGACGCAATTTGCAAAGACTGTTCCTGAAGTGTAGTGTAGGCTTTCAGAGGTATTCCTTTAGGAAGCTGGATTGATCTAACTTAACCTGGTACTGTACTAGCATAGGGTCAAATACATGTCATCAGATACCTGGGTATGACCAGGCTTACAAAACTCAGGAACAAATCTGAATTCTTACTGACCTCAACAAACTATACTAGGCCAAATTTCCCAACATACAAAATAGACCACACATGGTGGAGAAGATAGTAGACATATGGAGAGTGCTTGGCTAGGTGCTCCATTCCAGGTCTTTCTCCAATTTCTCAAAGGCAGAAGATTGGCCTTAGTTACATGTCAGACATTTGCTTCCTGTAGTGAGGCTGTGTTATGAGATGGTTGTGTGGTGTCTGCCATTCTGGACTCCAGGATGAAGGTAGTGCTTGTTGTAGGAATTATCTGTCCCACTGGCTATTGCCTTGGTGATTACTCAGCAATTGGCCGGCGGTATTTTGATAGGTCCTGGTGCTTGCAGTACAAGAGGGGGTCAGATCAACTGGAAGACTCTGAAGACAAGAACTTGGATGGTGTCTTCATATCTTTGATGTTTGGGGACTGACATGAGCAGAATTGTTGGTTTTCTTTATCCAGGTCCTCATCTCTTCTCCATTGGAACAAGCAAGTAAGAAGTGTATCAAGAAACACTGGATCCATATCTTGCATGAGCCAGAGAGGGCCACCACAGAGCCTGGTGCTTAAATACGTTAAGGTTCTAAAAAACAGTTTGGCTTACATTGCCTGTCATAACATAGAGTTGACTCTTCTCTGAAAAGTTGTGGTTTAATTTAATTCTTGAACATAAAACCATAATTAAACATACCACGAGAAAATAATATTCCAAGAAACTTATTAGTGAATACTTTCTTAAATCAGGAAATTGTTTCATGGTACAAGAATTGCTTCCCTTTGTAGTAATGTTTTGCTTTGTGATGAATCTTCTTATACAAGAGCACACCTCCGTCCAATCTCCTGAGACAGCCAGGTCTCCACTAACGTCCCACTGTGATGCTTTCAGATAGTCAGGCAATGTTTCTGATAACCTTCATCAAGTATCTGAAACATAATTTGAGGGTTTCAGACCATAACTTTCCATTCAATTTACTAAAATCCTCCAAACTTTGAAAGCTACACACTACTGTTCCAGAGAGTGCAGGTCTTAGTTCTTCTCCTTTCTGACCTGAAGATGAATCTCTGGGATGATGTGTCTGGTGCTTGGTCCACAATGATTCACTTCTGAGGGAGAGATCACATGATATAAACTGCCTGGTGCTATAACCTAGCTAACATATTTGATGCTACTCCTGTTGTTTGTATTGCTAATTCAATTATTATTATTTTAAGTTATGTCATTTTTTAAAAAAAACATGGTGGAGGAAGCACAGTCTTATCCATCATGGTTCTCTAAAGTGGTTGTATGACATACATGACCCAACCCATTGCCCTCCCTGCATCTCTGTGCTGCTTTGCTGGTCTCCCTTCCCCATCCTCCTTAAGGGGTACCTTGGTGGGTATCTCAGTGCTTAAAACCAGACTGTAATCGTAGCCTGCCTTTGTGTGGCACCAATAAATGACCAAACTCATTGATGTTTTGGCGTGATTCATTTACCCTTGCTGTGAGACTCCTACCACCCATTAATGTTACTTTGTATTCTAGCAAAGGATGCTCTAAATTTCTTTCTCCCACTCTCCTTCCAGATTCCTCTTACCCCTCCCCCCGCCCCGGATCTATACATCACCAGATGAGTCACATCCCAGGTGAGGTAGAACTTAGGTCCCTTCTCATGAGTGTGCAAGAACTGCCACAGACTACCATATGATAATCTGAAATGATGCCTAAAATTCCTCATAACACTGAATCAGACATATTCATGCAGCACACAGCATAACCTACTCCCTCTTATCTATCCAAAGTGTAGACATAATGCTGGAGAGAAAATAACTCATTTCCAATGTAATTTCCTTTGGGAATCCAATCCTGTTTTCAATGATGGTGCACAGCATATTAAGTAAAACCAGCAAAAGCAAAAATCTTTGCATATGGCAGTGGAATCCACTTGTATGCAATAATAAAAGCACTGACATAGGGAAAAAGCCAGGTCTCTCCAGTGATTTCTAGATGTTTGAGGGCATTAGTGGGAGTGGCAGAAAATCAAACCATATTTGGGTCAAAATGCATCAGAGGGCCATGAACACCTCCCTGTTTGTGCCTTAAAAACTCTTTTCTCCATGACCACCAGGAAACCTATTCTGCAAAACTCAGCTCAAATGCTACTTCCCCTGGGAAGCCTACCTGGTCAGAAAGACAGAGGCATTCCTCTGCTCCTGCTGTGTCTTGTACATTTTCCACTTGAAAAGTAGTTCTTAATTGGGTGACTTTTGTCCCCCAGGAGATACTTGACAAAATCTGGAGACAGCTGGGAAGTGAGAGAAGGAGAGAATGCTACTGGTATCTAGTGAGTAGAGGCCAAGAATGTTGCTGAACGTTCCACAGGATGACATCCTCCCAACAACAAAGAGTTGCCTGTCTCAAAATGTCAATAGTTCTGAAGTTGAAAAATTCTGCACTAGGACAATTATCACCCTGGAGTGAGTAGGAGGGTCTGGTTTGAGTAAAACAAAGTTCACCCTAAAATTCAGACTTCACAAAAGGACTGATGAGATGGATCAGAAAACCTCAAAAGAACTTTTTAAAAAATGCGTCAGGATTCAGAGCACACTAGCTTGATTAAAGCATCCTGAAGTTGAAGGGGAGGATGATAATGAGCACAGTTCAAGAGTCTTGAACTAGCCCCCTGGAGACCCAGATGCCTCAATCCCAGAGCTGGGGCAATAAGTTAAAAGCAAGTAAAATGGAAAAGTGACATGCTAGGGATTTGGATTAATTGTCCCTCTCCAATTGAGATTTCTAATCAAACTGAAAGTAGACATAATCAGCCAAATCAGAACGTCAGCTTTACTAACAGTAAAGCTGGCCTGGAGAGCATGTCTTGGGTGCAAATGGAAAAAGGGTCTCCCTACCTTTCCCATATCCATTCCTGTATGTCAAGCAGCTGGAGAACTAAAGGCCTCCCTCCAGAGGCACTCTGAGTTTGAGAGAGAAAAATGGCCCACTCAACCTATTAACCTGAGTTGGCTGGGTGCAATAGCTCACGCCTGTAATCCCAGCACTTTGGGAGACCGAGGCAAGAGGATCACTTGAACTCAGGAGCTCAAGACCAGCCGGGGCTACATAGACAGACCCCACCTCTACAAAAAAAAAAATTAAAAATTAACAAGACACGTGACTGTTGTCCTAGCTACTCAGGAAGCTGAGGCAGGGGATCACTTGGACCTAGGAGTTTAAGGTTACAGTGAACTGTAATTGAGCTTCTATACTCCAGCCTGAACAACAGAGCAAGACCTTGTCTCAAAAAAAAAAGAAAGAAAGAAAGAAAAAGAAACAAATAAAAGAAAAGCATCCCAGTTAATAGAAGCCATCAAACTTTCACCAGTAACAGCAACCCCCCGCCCTGAGAGAAGCATATGACAAGGGTATCATAAAGACCCCAAAGAAATATTCCAGTGCTATCCAAGTGGAATCTTTTTGCTTCTGTAGGAAAGAGATAAGATTAGCATGAAGGGAAGATATGGGGGAGAGAAACTATTAATTAAAAACCATCACATGGCCGGGCTCAGTGGCTTAGCACATTGGGAGGCTGAGGCGAGTAGATTGCCTGAGCCCGCAGGTTTGAGACCAGCCAGGGAAACTTGGAGAGACCTTGTCTCTACAAATAATTTAAAAATTGGGTGTGATAACTTGCACCTGTAGTTTCGGCTACTTGGAAGCTGAGGTGGAGGAATCTCCGGAGCCCAGCAGATCGACGCTGGGGTAGCTGTGAGCATGCCACTGCACTCCAGCTTGGGCAAAAGTGTAAGACTCCAACTCAAAAAAAAAAAAAAAAAAAAACCACCACATGCACCAAGTTCCAAGTTCATTTTTTTTTTTTTTAGTCATAATCTCACTCTGCCTCCCAAGTTTCAGTGCAGTGACATAATCATGGCTCACCGCAGCCAAAACCTTCGGGGGTCAAGCAACCCTTACGCCTCGCCTTCCAAATAGCTGGAACTACAGGTGCACTACCACACCCAGCCAATTTTTTTTATTTTTGTAAAGACAAGGTCTTGCTATGTTGCCTAATCTGGTCTTGAACTCCTAGGCTCTGGCAATCCTTCCACCTCAACCTCTGAAAGTGCTGAGATTACAGGTATGAGCCACCGCATTTGGCCCCAAGTTCTAAATACAGGATATCCTCATTATTTGCAGATTCCATATTTGCAGATTTACCTACTTGCTAAAATTTGTTTGTAACCCTAAAATTTAGCAACATCTTTGAAGATATGTGCAAAGTGGTGAAAAATTTGTCACCCTATGCATTCTGAGTTGAGTTCCAACAAGAGATACTTCTTGTTTCAGTTCTCATACTGTTAACAAGTGTCCTTTTCAAGGTTAGTCTAGTGCCCTGTTTTTTGCATTTTTGATGGTTATTTTGCTATTTCAAATGACCCCCAAATGTAGTGCTAAAGTGCTGTCTGGTGTTCCTAAGCTCAAGAAGGCTGTGATATGCATACTAAAGTGTGAGCGCTGTTGGGTTAGAGTGATCCCCATAGAATATGACATTGTACAACCATAGAGTTCAGAGCGAAGCGCTCATATTGTGTTCTATAGCCATTAGTCTGCAAAAAGCATGGCACTGTTCAAAAAGCTTGTGCAAGAATGCTCATAACAGTTCTAGTCAAAAGCTAGAAATAATTTTGATATCAACAGGATGAATAAACACACTGTATATATTTATACAATGGAATACTACTCAGCAATAGCAGAGGAATAAACTATTGCTATATGTAACAGCCTGGAAGCAGCTCAAAACATTATGCTGAGTACAAGACACTTAACCCAAAAGAGTACATAATATATCATTAAAAATCAAATAAAATTTGAAAAGGAACAAAAACCAATCTATGGTGGAAAAAATTCAGAACAGTGGTTGCCTCTGTTGGGTGGGGGTGAAGGATTGGCTAGGGAAGGCATGTGATACATTTTTAGGCTTAACCTCCCCCCCCACCCCGAATTTCTGATTCAGAACCAAGAATTTCAATTTCTTTTTCTTTTCTTTTTTTTTTTTTTTTGAGTTGGAGTCTCACTCTGTCACCCAGGCTGAAGTGCAGTGGCATGCTCATGGCCACCCCAGCTTTGACCTGCTGGGCTCTGGCGATCCTTCTGCCTCAGCCTTCCAAGTAGCCGAAACTACAGGTGTGCACTACCACACCCGGCTGATTTTTTTATTTATTGTAGAGACAAGGTCTCATCATGTTGCCTGGGCTGGTCTTGAACCTGCAGGCTCGGGCAATCCACTCGCCTTGGCCTCCCAAAGTGCTGGGATTACAGACTTGAGCCACTGTGCCTGGCCTGAATGTGCATTTCTAATAAGTTCTCAGGTGGTGTTGATGCAGTTATTCTGAGTAATCACGCTTTGAGAACCATGGCTCTAACTGAGCCTTGTTTGATCCATGTAACAGATACCTCAAGTGCCCATGTCACATTCCCAAGGGGACATTTCAGTTCTGTATGAGCTCGGAGTCCCCTTGATCAAGGGCATACCACCCACCTGTTTGCTTTCTGTTTCAGGACACCCTCAAGTATATGCAGCTCTAAAATACAAGTTAGGATCACTGGAGGAAACTCTCAACCAGTGGTGGCTGAAGTAGTGGATAAATGTTCTGGCCGCCCATCTTTCAGGTGCACCAGTCTGGGAGGATTCTACATCAGTAGGTCTCACAACAAACTCTATAAGACACCCCCAGATTGGCTTTTCTTCTTCCCTGTCTCTTCCTTCCTCTTCCCTTGCTTCCATTTCCTCGGATCACCTCCCAAATAAACTACTTGTGGGCTGGGCACGGTGGCTCACACCTATAATCCCAGCATTTTGAGAGGCCGAGGTGAGAGGATTGCCTGAGCCCATGGGTTTGAGATCAGCCTGGGTAACTTGGTGAGACCTCTTAAATAAATAAATAAATAAATAAATAAATAAATAAGCCAGGCACTGTGGCACATGCCTGTAGTTCCAGCTACTTGGAAGGCTGAGGTGGAAGGATCTTCTGAGTCCAGTAGGTCGAGGCTGTGGTGGCCATAAGCATGCCATGGTACTCCAGCCTGGGTGACAGAGTGAGCTCTAACTCAAAAAAAAAAAAAAAAAATTAAAATTAAAAAAATTAAACTACTTGCATCCAAGTCCTTACCTCAGCCTCTGTTTTTCTGGAACCCGACCAGGATAATTGGATGCATGTTGGGAGAGGATAGGAAACTGAATATGATCACAAAGAAAGCCTCTGACATTATCATAGAAAAAGATGTTGAACAATGGCTCTGAATGTGCTGCCTTCCTCCCAAATCTAGTGTTTCCACATATCCCACTTGAACTTAGTATGCCTACCTGGTTCTTCTGCAGGTCAGTATCTACTCTTTCTGCTGGTTGCACATGCCCATTTCTCAGGGCACTCACTGGGTTGTGACCCTCATTCCTCAGATGCTCTGCCTGATCTCTGAGCCCCTTTGAGAGTCTCCTGATAACAAATTTTATGCCTTACATTGTAGAACTAGATCTTTCTTCCTCGGGCTTGGCCTGATCTTTGTGATTCAGGAGAAGTGTTAGTTAGAGCAGCACTTCCAACCTCTTCACGTATGGCACAGAGAAAGATGATCATACATGCATGTTCCACTGCAGTAAACTGTAGTCCACTAGCAGCCAGACATGACCAGGCCTGACCATTATGAGCACTGAGGACTTCAGTGTCTCAGGCACACCTGTAGCCTTCCTCCCACCCAGTTGTGTAGTTTGAATCCTGCCTATCTTAAGATAGCTTTCATTTGATGCTTTTAGATCTAGACCTAAGATATGGGAGTCTCTTCTGCCCTAACTCCTTCCTATGTGCCAGAAAACCTCACTATACAACCCCATCTCCAAATACTGAACGCAGAATAAACCAAGGAAAAAGAACAGCAATGCTCTGGAATCCAGGAAATGAAGTATTGTCAACCCCCAGTGAGGGGGCATTTGGGTACAGTGAGACCAGACTTGGGCGCCTTCCATTCTCTCAGGTCCCGAGAGGCCAGCCTACAAGCTCTCTTCCCTGCTCCCCTCCCAGTCTGTTCATGTTGTGTCTCTGGAGTCTAATTTCGGGGAGTCTTCCAGGGAAATGGTAGTTCTCCTGGTCTCCCACTTGCCTCCGTTTCCCAAACTCTTCCAGTTTTGCCCCAACCAGACCTATGCATCCATGGCCAAGCTACTCAGTTTCATATGGCCCCAGGTAATCATCATTGCCCTGGTCACACACTTGGGCCTGGTGGCTGACTTCAGGAAGAAAAAAGCTGCTCTATCCTAACACAGGAGTATCAACAGGAAAGGAAGACCCTTGTGAGAAGAAATCAGAATGGCAGACAATGGCAGTGCTGATTAGTTAATAAGCAGGAACATGTTTCCAACACAGTGGAAATAATTGCAAATGGGTTCCCATGGATGGAGCCATGGGGGACCAGCTTAAAGTCATGGCTGTACAAAATGGCCATTTGTTTGCAGTTGATTGTATTGCATCTGTTTTAGATTCCAGACAATAGATGAGCTAGTGAATCGTGAGATTAAATTATCTCTCCTTGGCTCTTGTGGATTGAGAAAGGAATGAATTATATACTGCTGGTCAATAGGCTTTTAGGGCCTTTATGAGCAGAACATTAAGAAAACTCTCCTTTGTCTGGTTTTGGGGGACAGACACCTCAGAAAGGGAGGCAGGAGGATACAAACGGACAAACACACTGTTTCTTTTCTCCTTCTTACTTAAGGAGATACAACTCTAGAAGTAAGAGGATTTTTTAAAAACTAAATCATCAGATGACTAGGAGCAAGGATATCGGAAGTGAAGGGGGTCAGCTGTGCATATTCCTTCTAGGAATTTCTTTTTCTAAACAAACAACAAGTTGAGATCTTGTCAACTATTAATTTGTGCCACAGTATCCCTGGTTTTATAGTTGTACATTTTAATAACACACACTTCCAAAGTCAGCCTCCCCCAGGATGCATTTTCTTTTTTTTTTTTTTTTTGGAGTTGTAGTCTCACTCTGTCACCCAGACTGGAGTGCAGTGGCCGCTCTCAGCCACCGCAGCCTCGACCTGCTGGGCTCCAGTGATCCTTCCGCCTCAGCCTTCCGAGTAGCTGGAACTACAGGCGCGCACTACCACATCCGGCTAATTTTTTATTTATTGTAGAGACGAGGTCTTGCCAAGTTGCCCAGGGGGGTCTTGAACCCGCGGGCTCAGGCAATCCACTTACCTCAGCCTCCCAAATCTCAGGATTACAGGCTGAGCCACCAAGCCCGGCTAGGATGCATTTCCTAAACTGCTGCTTACAGCCTGTAAGGTCCTAAGCAGGAAAAGAAAGTATCCACTCTGCCTGAGTAAGCAAAGATGGGCCTTCTGGGGCTCTTGGAGGATTATTTGACAGATGACCCTCTGAGCCACAATTAGTTGTCTAGTCTGGGTCATGACATGGTCAAGGTAGAAGAAGCACTCACTCCAAGTCTGGCCAATGTCTTTGTGAGCAAGGGTTGATCTTTGGTCATCTAAGATTGCGTAGGCAAAACAGCGGGAACCTAGTGTTAGCATAATTCCCCAGTTCCAGCATGTATTCATTTGTTCACTAAAGATTGTATTGACTTCCAATTATGCAATTAGCCCTGCGCTTTAAGTCATGATCTTTTTTTTTTTTTTTTTTTTTTAGTCAGGGTCTCAACCCATGGTCCAGGGAGGAGTGTGCTGTAGCATACTCATAGCTCACCACAGTCTCAACCTCCTAGGCTCAAGTGATCCTTTTGCCTCAGCCTCCCATGTAGCTGATACTATAGGTACACACCATCATACCCAGCTAATATTTTTATTTTTTGTAGAGGCAAGATCTTGCTATGTTGCCCAGGCTGGTCTTGAACTCCTGGGTTCAAGCAATCCTCCTACCTTGGCCTCCCAAAGTGCTAGGATTGTAGACATGAGCCACTGTACCTGGTCTAAGCTATGATTAATTTATAGAAGTATTAAAATAAGCCTCTGCCCTCAAGGACTTTGCCATCTAGCAGAAAGCTAACTTATCCATCTAAGAAGAAAAATTGAAATTCAAAATAACAGTGAAAGGGGCTTGATTTAAAAACCATCAAGGCTGGGAGTGGTGCCTCAAGCCTGTAATCCCAGCACTTTGTGAGGCCGAGGTGAGAGGACTGGCTGAGTCCACGGGTTCAAGACCAGCCTAGCTAACTTGGAGAGCCCTCGTCTCTACAACAAATCAAAAAATTAGCTGGGTGTGGTAGCACATGCCTGTAGCTCCAGGTACTTGGAAGGCTGAGGCAAAAGGATCACCCAAGTCCAGTAGGTCGAGGCTGTGGTGGCCATGAGTATGCCACTGCACTCCAACCTGAATGACAGAGTAAGACTCCAACTCAAAAACAAACAAAAAAAAAAACGTCAAAAGCAGAATAGTAGAATAGTTAGTGCATGGGGAATCAATATAGCCAGTCATTAGATTTGGAAAAGTAGGAGATGCCTCTTATGGAGAAAAATAATCTGGATAGCCCAGTCACAGCACCGTGTCTCATTCAAAGGATTATATTCCCACAACCAAAAGCAAGTGGAAAATAATCCCAAACTGCTAGCCTCTCCTAGGAATGTGAAAGAACGTAGCGCAAAACCTGCATGCAGCTATCATTCTTTAAATTATTTCCTCTCTCTTCTAGTTGTCCTACATCTAGAGAAGCTGATTTTCTCAAACTCTAAATCTTCCCCCAGCTGTCAGGAAGTCCCAACACTCCCCCATTCCTCCAACTTCTCCAGGCCTGTGTATGCCTAACTATTCTCTTCATTAGGCGGCATAAAACCCAGGAGGGGCTTGTCAATGACAGGTCTCTCCTTAAAGGGTAAGGAAAGTAGGGAAAGCAAGGCTCAAAGCAGAGGCCCCCATTGCCCAGGCCTAGGGGCAGTACTGCCCATTCGAGTGTGGGTCATGGGAAATTCCAACTGTGAACAGGGATTCTTCTAGGAAAAAACTTTTTGTGGCCAAGTAAGATCCTGGCTTATCTTGGACGATGGAATAGATAAATGACTGGGAAATGGTGCCTCAACAAGACTGACATGCTCCAGCCCAGAAGCCTGGTTTTTAGAAGGCCATCAGGAAGATAGCCTGTTAAGTTGTGACTGGCCACAATGGAATCAACAATGTAGAGCCACTATATCTTGAACTCAAACTCTGACATGTGCTACCAGCCCACCTCGGGCCCCTCAGCTTTCATTCCTGCCCCTGACTCTCTTCACAGCCAGGGATATGACTCATGGAAGACCCAAAACCAAAAAAAAAAACAAAACAAAAAAAACTCCTGGGCCAAGGGGCTATGTGGGCAAGGCCTATTTAAATGCATCAATTATCTTTCCTCTGCACTCAAAGAAGCTAATTTTCATCCTGATTACAGATCATCCTGAATCATTAACAAACTGCTGGAATTTCACAAATAGCTCCTACATCTCACTCTAGGAAACCAAACTCAGTCAGTAGCTCCTTACTAGTTATTGAGGATGATGTACAGATCTGGCGATTAAAATAACTGCAGAAACATTTGGGAGTTTGCAGTCTGCTGTTCCTATCTGGGAGTTATCAAGAATCGGATGCCCAAGAGGGAGCTCAGGACCAGGTGACAAGAAATAGCAGATCTATTACCTCTTTCCACATTGGTCAGATAGCGTTTGGCAATAGTTAGCCTCAGAATCTCTCAGTGGGACTGGAGCTCAAACAAACTGAGGCAAGGACCTGGGAAATGTGGGGTCCAAGATACATCCATTGCTACTCAGCCACCTACAGGAGAGACTGCTTCCTTGAGAGTCATATGTCCACCTAACCTCCCTCTTCCACTCCTCATCTCTGTCACCTTTGATCACTGCCCCTTATTCAAGGCCTTTGGCTCCTGCTTCAGTCTTCTTTTTGTGGAAATAAATAGACCACAAAAGGAGAAGAAACAAAGGCTTCTTATTCTGAAGTTGCCATAGCAAGGGAGCCAACCACTGTTATTGTGCTTCAGCAGAGACTCAAGGCAGGCAGAGGAGTAGGAAAGCTTTATAGAGGACAAAAGGAAAGGCTTCAGGTGTGCCCTGATGGGATGCTGTTGGCATGGGGATGCTGCAGGTGGTCTAACTAGAAGTAGTTATCCTACATGGTTGGTTAGAGGTACATATTCGACTTTTTCTGATTGGTTCTAAGTAGGAAATGGAGACAAAAATTAGGGAAGCTGTCAATTATTGATCAAGTCCTGGCCATTTGAGGCTGAGTGTTACAGAAGTTGTTATTTAGCTTCCTGGAAAGTCAGAGATAGTGATCTGGATTGTTTATTGTAGATAAGGGGGTTGGTTTCCAGGGCAGATTGTTACAACTTATGGGTCAATGTTCTATGTCTGGCCATTGTCTGTGTATTTAGTCTCACTTCCCATTGTCAGTCCTACCCCTTTCCTAGGGAAATGTAATGTCTAATAACCTATCCAACTCCTAGAAGCTCCGTCTCTCTAACTTGAGTTTGCATAAGTTATATGGGGGGATCCATTTAAAATGCAGGCTCTCAGGCCCCAGTTCTACTGATTATGACTCAGTAGATCTGGACTAGATGCCAGGATTTGCAGGTGATGTTGATACAGATGACCCAAGGGTCACAAAGCTGTCCTCTAGTCTCTTAATTCTTTGACCTGGTCAGTGAAATTGACACAGGACCTCTGAGAGGTGTTGAAGAAGACTAGGCCACTTCTGATTTTAGAGGGTTCCAGTAAGCTGAAAAATAAAGAAATGTCGAAACAAAGTTATCCAAATTTTGGTACAATTTAAGTATTTATATAAATAGATACAGACCAGGTGCGGTGGCTCATGCCTATAATCTCAGCACTGTGGGAGGCTCAGGTGGCAGGATACCCTTGAGCTCAGGAGTTTGAGACCAGCCTGGGAACAAAGCGAGACCTCATCTCCACACACACACACACACACACACACACACACACAAAATTAGCTGAACATGGTGATGCAAGTCTGCAGTTCCAGTCTCTTGGCAGGCTAAAGCAGAAGGATTGCCTGAGCCCGGGAATTCAAGGTTGCAGTGAGCCGTAAGTGGGGATTTGGAGATTAAAATAACTGCAGAAACATTTGGGAGTTTGCTGTCTGCTGTTCCCATCTGGGAGTTACCAAGAATTGGATGCCCAGGAGGAAGCTCAGAACCAGGTGACGAGAAATAGCACACCTATTACCTCTTTCCACATTGGTCAGATGGTGTTGACAATAGTGGACTTCAGAACCTCTCAGTGTGGCTGGAGCTCAAACAAACGAGGTATAGGCAAAGATCCAGGAAAGATGTGGGGTCCAAGATACATCCATTGCTACTCAGCCACTTACAGGAGAGACTGCTTCCTTGAGAGTCATATGTCCACCTAACCTCCCTCTTCCACTCCTCATCTCTGTCACCTTTAGTCACACCCCCATATTCAAGGCCTTTGTCTCCTGCTTCAGTCTTCCTTTTGTGGAAATAAACAGACAACAAAAGGAGAAGAAACAAAGGCTATTTATTCTGAAGTTGCCATAGCAAGGGAGCCAGCCACTGTCATTGTGCTTTGACAGAAACTCAAGGGCAGGCATGGGAGAGGGAAAGCTTTATAGAGGACAAATAAATGAATAAATAGGTACATACACACACACATCCCTAACTGCATTTGGGGTAAACAGCTGGAGTCTAAACATGAAGCTCTTCCTAAAGTGGTCAGTCTTCGTACAATGGGTAATCGTCCTGAAAGGAACATGCAGACCATGCTAAAGCCTTGGGGAAGTTCAATGTCTGATGGTAACTCTTCTTCCCAGCTCTTGTGGATTGTCTGTTGCTCTAACCCCACAGCTTGTTGGAGCCATAGCTAGAAAATGTTAGACATTAGGTAAACAGCTCTGTGGCTACAAGGAAGATTGCCTACTGCCATTTGTGTTAACCTCTTGCAGACAGTTATATTGAGATGATGGTTGACTTGAAGCATAAGAGGTTGGTTTCCTGGGCAGGTTGACACAGGTTGTGGGTCAAAGTTTTCTGATCTGGTCACTGTTTGTACAACATCATGCCCCCATGAGTAGGTGTGTACGTGAGCACCCTATGGTCTACCACCCAGGGAATGACCGTGCCTCCAACATAAACTTTAGGGACATCACAAGGAAAACTCTGCTTGAAAAAGCTAGGCCAACCTTCAGGGAAATTTTAGGAATGCCCTGCTTTCTTCTTACACAAAACTTCTCTCTGCCTTCACTTAAGGTGACCATCATCAATGCTCACTTGTAGAAAAGGCTCAAATATCAGCTTCCTACACATTTGTGTGAAAGATGTTAGTTACATCAACATGACTCTCAGAGAGTAAAGGTTAAGAGGAGAAGAGAACTAGTGCCTTCTCCAAGCCATGCCTTGTGAGCTTGCATTTTAAACCCTATTTTTCTCAGCTTGGGCAACATTGCAAGATTCCAACTCTAAAAAATTTAAGCAGTAAAAATAAATTAGCTTGGATTGGTGCCATGTACCTATAGTCCTAGCCACTCAGGAGGTTGAGGTGTGAGGATCACTTGGGGCCAGGAGGTTGAGGCTGCAGTTAGCCAGGATTGAAACCACTGCACTCTAGCCTGGGTGACAGAGTGAGATTTTGCCTCAAAAAATTAATTAATTAAAATAAAAAATGAGCTTATTTTTCAGGGCAGCCTAAGACCCTGATAAATATATTAGGTTGAACTACATGAAGTTGCCATTTCATTTTGTATATTTTTGCCAATATGCAAAAACAATGCATTCCGGCAACTGCGTATTGTTCAATCTAATATTTCAGACATTAGGGAGCTCATAATATAGGATGTTAAAATTTAAATAACATAGATTGGCCAAGTGTGATGGTTCACACCTGTAATCTCAGAACTTTGGGAGGCTGAGGCAGGAGAATTGCTTGAGGTCAGGAGTTCAAGACCAGCATAGGCAATATAGCGAGACCTGGTTTCTGCAAAAAAATTAAAAATTAAAAAAATTAAAAAATTAAGCAGGTATAGTGGCACGTGCCTGCAGTCCCAGCTACTTGGAAGGCTGAGGCGGGAGGATTACTTGAGCCCAGGAGTTTGGAGGTGTGGTGAGCCGTGATCATGCTTTGCACTCCAGACTGAGCAACAAAGTGAGACCTCAACTCAAAAAGAAGGAAATAGATTGACCCCAAAACAAAAGGTCTGACCAAATAGTGGCCAGCCCTGGTGGACAGAGAGAAAGACAGGAAGGTGATATTAACAATTCTGTGGTTAATTGATGATGAATGTTTTTTGCACTTTCTGTTCCCTCTTCCGAGAAGGCTCTTCCCCCAGATATACATACAACTTCTTTTCTAACTCCTTCTGATCTTCATTGAAATCTCACCTTCTCCATGGGGTCTCCCTCACCACCCTACTTAAAGTTGCAATCCTGTCCTAACCTCTAAAAATACTCTAGCCCCTTTCCTGTCTTATTTTCTCATAGCACTTATCCTCTTTACATTATGTGCTTATTATTGCCCTTCCCCACTGGAATGTAGAAACTATGAGTATATGGGTCATTGTTCTCTTCCAAAGCCACAGTTCATAGATGGCTGCCTAGCACTTCGTGCAAGCCCAGTAAGTATTAACAGATAAATAGCTGGTGAAAACCTGAGCTCTCCATCTAGATTTCTAGGGAAACAACCAGATCTGATATGAACAGAGACGCATATGACAACAGTAACTGAGAACATGCCTCTAATTAATGACATAAAATGATCATTGCCATCACTTAAATTGAATATAACCCAGCCCTCTGTATTTGTTTCCTGGGCACTACTAAAAATAGCTCTCCCTCTTCAGATCTCTGTGAAGGGGCATTGCAGAGTTCTAGCTTCCTTTTGAAAAGGGAGTACTTTGGACACATAAGAATTAGAGGCAAAGAAATGTGGACATGGAGAAGTCTGGGACAGCTTGCTCCCCACAGGCCCAAGATCAACCATCCCACCTAAAACAAAACAAACAAACAAACAAAAACAAAAAAGAAAAAAATAAATAAAATGAAAAGGGAGCAAACTCAGCGACAGAGAGCTTGAGACCACACAGCCCTTTAAGAGGACAAGTCTCTGAGGGGCCAACTGGGGACAGTGGAGTAAGCGGGAAAGTTTAGTATGGAACTTTGTTGTCTTTGGAAGAAAAAAAAATCCCTGCTGGGGCATTAATGTATCAATGTGGAAAATGGTTGAAAGAATTTGCCACTGATACTTTCTAGCCTTGTCACCATGTTGAAAATTTTTCTGTAGCTGTCAACAAACAGCTGTTAGTAAGCTTATTATAATATATATATAGATAGATAAATAAATAAATATATAGATAGATAGATAAATAAATAAATATATATATATATCCTGGGACCCAGCACTTTGGGAAGCCAAGGCGAGAGTTTGGCTTGAATCCAAGAGTTCAAGACCAACTTGGGCTACAAAAAAATTTAAAAACAAAAAAAAATTAACTGGGCATGGTGGCACATGAGTAACTGTAGCCCCAACTACTCTGGAGACTGAGATGGAAATTAGCCGAGTGTAGTGCTGAGATCACCTGAGCCTAGGAGGTGGTGGTTACAGTGAGCTGTGATCATGCCACTGCATTCCAACCTAGGCGACAGAGTGAGACTCTGACTCAAAAAAAGAAGAAAAAACAGCAACAGGACTGGGCTCAGTGGCTCAGCCTGTAATCCCAGCACTTTGGGAGACCGAGGCGAGTGGATTGCCTGATCCCACGGGTTTGAGACCAGCCCGGACAACTTGGTGAGACCTCATCTCTACAATAAATCAAAAATTAGCTGGGCATGGTAGAACGCGTCTGTGGTTCTGGCTACTTGGAAGGCTGAGGTGGAAGTATCGCCAGAGCCCAGCGGGTCGACGCTGGGGTGGCCATGAGCATGCCACTGCACTCCAGCTACAGAGTGAGACTCTGACTCAAAAAAAAAGAAAATCTTTATTCCTTCTTCCTCTCCATTTTCAGCCAGGCTGCTCCATTACTGTCTGATTATAGCCAGTTTAGATGAGTCATTTCAAACCAGGACCCCAGGACCCACACCTAATTCTTACAATTTCAAAGGAAAGCATAGCAAGTAATCCAAATGGATAGAATAACCCTTTGCTGACAGGGTATATATTGCACCCAACATCAAAACACCAAGCATTAAGACATCTGGAGAGAGATGTAGACTACAACACAATAGTAGTAAGGAATTTCAATACCCTAATTTCAACTGAACATATTATCCAGACAAAAAATTTGTAAGAAAACAGTGGACTTGAACTACACTTTAGACCAATAACAAACATATATGGAGGGTCCAAAAAAAAGTATACACATTTTAAGAGATGTTGTCTATGAATTACTTTTCGAAGTTGAATTGAATTACTATAGCAATGTGTAGTATGACATTCTCTCAACCGTGCTTCTGCCACTTTCTTTGACTGTCCTGCCATCTCATGGTGATTGCTAGTATTCATTTGATTAATGCCATCTTTTGAGCAAATGTCGTACTTAAAATGTGCATATATTTTTTGGCACCCCCTGTATATTTCAGAAAATTCCACCCAACAGCAACAGAATACATGTTCTTCTCAAGTGCACATGGAACATTCTCCAGGATGGATCATATGTTAGGCCACAAAACAAGTCTTAACACATTTAAGAAGATTAATATCATATCAAGTTTGTTGTAGTTGTTGTTTGAGACAGGGTCTTGCTCTGTCACCTAGGCTGGCATACAATGGTACGATCATAGCTCACTGCAGTCTTGATTCCTGGGCTCAAGTAACCCTGCCTCAGCCTCCCAAGTAGCTAGAACTACAGACACACACCACACTTGGCTAATTTTTTTTTTTTTTTTGAGACATTGCCTCGCTTTGTTGCCCAGACTGATCTTCAACTCCTGGCTTCAACCAACCTGCCTACCTTAGTCTCCCAAAGTGCTGGAATTACAGGCATTAGTCACTGCTTTCAACCATACCAACTATCTATTCCAACCACAATGGCATGAAACTAGTCATTGAAAACAGGAAGAATCATGGAAAATTAACAAATATGTTGAAAGTAGACAATATGTTCCTGAACATTAGCCTGTGCCCTAGAAATCTATGGCCGAGAGCACCTGAAATAGTCCTGTATATGGGTCTCTGAAACACCTCTTCTTCTCAAAGATGAATGGGTACTTTCATACATTTTCTCTCATTTCTCATATTTAACTTGACATTTTTCTATGCTTCAAATAAAAGGCAAGTAACCCTAGTGTAGTTTCTAAATGGGAAAGGAGAAACCAAGAAGATGTAAACATGTAAAATACTGAAACATTCCCTTTCTAAGAGTTGAGTCCTTGGCTATATGAGAGATGGACTTGTCATTAGGTATATGACAAGTTACTTCAATTCTTCTACTTTGATAGATTTGGAATTGAGAAGGTTTTTGTGTTCTTCCTTCAGAAAAGTGTACTACCAAAAAATTCTGAACTTTTAAGATTCAGTTTTGTGTTGTTAATTTTTAAAATGTCTCACGCTGGGGTTTTGTGGTGGACCTTTTACAATTCAAATACACAACAAGAAATAAATCAGAAAAAAATAGTAAATGTAAGTGAAGGAACAATAGTCTCCAGAAAATTGACAGTTGTCTGTCATTCAGGGTTCTTGGTTCAGTATTTATGTTAAATCTAACCACAAAGATAGGCCTAGATGAAACCTAAACAAACTGAGTTTAAACCAAGGGAAGTGAAGTGATAAAATCTTGCAACTTTGTTCAGTATTAAAACAAAAACAGAATGTTCTGGCGTCCTGCCACAAAAACTTTATTCGGTGTTTTAAAACTTAATTTCTACATCCTCTTTTATTTATATCAACTATAAAAATTTTTTAAATGTGCTTTTTAAAAAGAATGTTATTTTTTGGGAAATATTTTTCTAAAAAAAATTTGGTGCTCAAAAAATACTAGTGTATATTTATGTCATCTGTGTTTACTCCCAGTATGAGAATAGAGGCTGGCTTTGTATAGGAACTCTTGAAACTAAGAAAAAAAGGTAAAGAATTATCTCAGCTATCAGTGGGTGAAAGGAAGACTTTGTTTTAATAAAGTTGAAATTATATCTTATAATGGGATTTTTTCTTAACTGGTCAGTCACATGAAAGATATCATGTTCTGTTTAGTATGCTACATTTTCAAAGCAATGCTGATAAAAACCTAGAGCAGTGTTCACCAAGGTGAATACTGACGAACATAATTCTGTAAAACTATCCCTCTAAAAATATTTCCAGGGTTAGAATACTTTGAAAACTCTAGATTCTTTCTAGAGTTTCACAATGACTTCACATATTGAAGGTTCTGGGGAGTCCTAAAGTATAGAAGCTTTTTTTCATGTTGTTTAGCACAGTTTTCCAAATTTCTTTCTTTTTTTTTTTTTTTTTGTCATAACAACAATGAGCATCCTGCTCAATCGGATATTTAAAACGTCACTTGGGGAAATATTGCTTCAGAGAAGGACAAGGATGCTAACAATGTCTGGGAAATGAAGGAACTGGGACCAGGCAAAGAAAGTGCAGTTTGGACTCACACAGACCTGTTTTCAGATCCTATCTCAGCCATTTAGAAGTTTCATGACTTCTATCACCTAAAAAATAGGTATGAAAATACTGATTTCATAATGCTTTTGTTGAGATTAGCAATAGGATGCACAAAAACTTAGCTTAGTACCTGGTTCATAGTGGGTCAAAAAATGTCATGTATACCTCTTTATTATTGTTGTTAATTACTTCAATAGAATAAAAGTATGAGGGAAGAAAGATGGATAATATGGTAATATTTGGAGAGCTTTTCTTGTTGAAGAGGAGTAGACTATAGGCCTGTCCAAATTGCAGAGAGTGAACTTAGAGTGCCAAAATATGACCCCTTGGCATTTGAGAAAACAGCAGAAGTGGGAAGTTCTCTCTCTTCTTATGAGAGCCCTTCTCCCCTAAAGCAGGCCATCTAACCTTCATTCTAGAATTAACCTAACTCTGCCTGGAGAAAAGGAGCATCCTTAGCCTCAAAGACAGAGACACAAAGAAGAAACTGAACAAGCCTTGCTAAGTTACCCCCATTTTCTTACCATTAGCTCACACCCTCTTAGTCCAATCATACTTCTGCATGACTGTCTACTTGTCATCAAACTTAAAACAATGCAGCTTTCCCTGTTTCTTTTGATCTTCATTTTGAAGGCTCTTGTGTTACATAAAACTTAAATAAATGTGTATGTTTATTTTGTTAATCTGTCTCTTGTTATAAGTGCCTCAGTCACGAACCTTGCGATGGATAAGAACAAAAATATTACTTTTTCTTCCCTTCAGAACTAATGGGCAGAAGTTGACTCTCTGCTCATAGGAAAAAAGTGCTTTATAATGATTGAGCAGGCAAAAAGTGGAGAAGATGCCTAAGGAAACTGAGATCCTTGTCACTGGCCATCTTTAAATAACTGGAAAAATATATAAGAATGTTGTAAAGTAGATTCTTGTAATGGTGGAAATCTTTTCCAAATCCCAGATTTTATGATTCTAATTTCACAGAGGGACCTTCTATTTACCCATACCACATTTCAGGGGCTTAAATCCAATAAAAGTAAAGAATATCTGGGTGTTGAACTTTTACCCATAAAGCCCCTACTGACTCTCAAGGTGGGGAAGAGAGCGACATCTATTGATCATGCTGAGTAACTAAGATTTGGTGAGTCAATTCAACTATTTGTTTCTTGTGTTCAAAAACATTCAGAAGTACACCCTGGGCTATCTACCACCTCCTCTCATCCTGGTCCATTCTTCCCTTCCACTCACCCTCACTTTCTATATGTGAGGACCATTTATCCAAGATGTCCCACTTCTACCTCTGAACTTTCTCCACCGTGTGTAGGACACCTTCATCTTCCTCTATCTTTGCCACATAATCACAGATACCGTTTCTGACAGCACATTTCCTCTACTACTTTTTAAATTAAAATTAATAACAAGATGGAGTCCCATATTAAAATAGAATAAAGATGGTAAGTCTCAGCTGAGATGTATAAAGGTTGGAAGAAGATTTAATTACAATATTTGCAATCATTTAGATTTAAAGCAAGCCAGCATTCACTGAATTCTGTATTACTAAATAAGCCTTGTCTCACTGTGCTTCAAATAATCCATTTTAAAACTAAAGAATTATCAGAATCTCTTAAGGTATAGGTGGATAGGTGATTATGCCATGTATCTTCTATTTCTTCCTCATCCCACCCTCAGATCCACTCTCCCCATCTCTAGTAGGCTGACCTCTATGAAGTGCTTCAAAGAACTCTTTTGCCCTCTGGCTTCCCTGTTGGGTTTGGCCATTGGAGAGCACTGGCAGGAGGTCAGAGGAAGGGAGGAGAGTGTGGTTGGAGTATTATTCCCCTACTCTCTCCCTTTGGCAGTCACCAGAGGCTGGATGCCTCTCTCCACCAAAGATCTCAGCTCCCGTAAGGTGGCCCTCTTCACACAGCCCTCTCTTTGTCTTCAGTTCCAGGAACCAACTTATCCTCTTGCCATCAAGGATAAGAACTGAGCTATGCAGATACTAGCCTCTGGGTGCTGCACTATGCTTTATGGTTTCCCTACACCCATCTCACACCCTTGTTCCTAGTCCCTTCATTAAACTCTCCTTGAATTATCATAGTTTGAATCTGCAGTCTCTTTCATGTCAGAACCCTAACTAACGTATCAACCATCTTTAATATTTTCTTTTTTTGTTTAAGTCACAGTCTCACTCTGTTGCCTAGACTGGAGTGCAGTGGCATGCTTATGGCCACTGCAGCATCAACCTTCTGGGCTCAGGAGATCCTTCCACCTCAGTCTTCCAAGTAGCTGGAACTACAGGTGTGCACCACCATGCCTGGATAATTTTTTCTTGATTTATTGTAGAGAAGAGGTCTTGCCAAGTTGCCCAGGCTGGTCTCAAACCCCTGGGCTCAGGCAATCCTCTTGCCTCTGCCTCACAAAGTGCTGGGATTACAGGCATGAGCCACTGCACCCGGCAATCAACCATCTTTAATGCTGAGTATCACCAAGAGTTTTGACTATGATTCTTAACCAGTTTAAATTTTTTTAGCCATGAGACATTGCATTGAGTTGTGTGTATGAATGAGCATATTAAAGAATTCAAAAATAAGGCTGAGGTGTAACACATGTCTAACACAAGGCTTGTCGTAATAATCTTGCTGGAATATGGACACATTTGTCCTCTTGAAATTATCAGTGAACACATACAGAGCAATAAATTTCACTGCTCAAAAGCAGCACAGGACTGAAGGGTAGCCATGAAAATAATATGTTTAACATAGCTACTTTTATGGACAAGGCCATACTATGGAGGAAGTGGGTTGTAATCATTTCTAGCTTGTTTGGTGTTCATTCCATCTTCTAATTGCTTTAAGCATATCACCAAAAATTGTAATATTTGGAATAACATCTTGAACTCAAAAACAAGTATAGAATTCAAAAATTAGCCAGGCATGGTGGTGCATGCCTGTAGTCCCAGCTAATCAGGAGGCTGAGGCAGAAGGACTACCTGAACTGAGGAGGTTGGGGCTGTAGTGAGCCATGATTTACCATTGTACTCCAGCCTGGGTGACAGAGTGAGACCCTGACTCAAAAAAAAAAAAAAAAAGAAAAAAAAGACAAGTCTAGAGATCCAGAATCTCTAGACTTAGTGCCTCTATCTTGGATAGTACTTGTTGCTTTAAACTTAGAAATTAGAATAAAAAAGCAAACACATTTGGAAGATGTTGTAATACTAATAACTATAATCATAAGTCAGTAGTTCTCAAATTTAAGAGTGGGTAAGAATCACTCCCAGAAGCTTCTTAAATATATAGATTGCAGGCCCTCCTCCAAGGCACGACACAATACCCAAACTTAACAATGAAAAACAACACACATTTATTATCTCATACAGTTCTTGAGGGTCAGAAGTTTTGGAGTGATTTAGCTGGATGGTTCTACCTCAGAGTCTCTCATGAGGTTGTACTTATACTGTCAGCAGAGGCCGAAGTCACCTCAAGGCTTAAGTGGGCTGGGGACTTCCAAGTTCACTTTCATGGTTGTTTCCCAGAGGCTTCAGTTCCCTGCCATGTGGGCCTCTCCACAGAGCTGCTCACAATATGACAACACACTACCTCAGAGTGAGTGCCCAGAAATAGAGATGGAGATAAAGATATAGAGATGGAGACAGAAACAGAGACAGAAGTATAGATATAAATAGAAAGAGGGAGAGAGAGGAGAGATGTGAGAGAAAAGACTCAGTCTTTAATAACCTACACTTGGAAGGGAGATACCATTTCTTTTGCCATATTCTATCGGTCACACATATGTAGGAGGAAACTAGGGCATGAATGCCAAGAGGTCAGAATTGCGGGGGGCTGTCTTAGAGGCTGGCTACCACATCACATTTTGAGTAATTCTGGAAAAAATAATAATCATCAGCTCATACTAAGAACTGCATCTTTCTTCGAAAGGGAGTAGAGAGAACAGATCCAGCAAGGAAATAAAAGAGGCCCTGAGATTGGAGCCAGAAAAGGATTCAGAAAGGATAAATGCAAAGAGCACCCAGAAAACTCTATATGCTTTTGCCTGGATTCAGTTCCAAACTGAATTGCTATATTTGGCAGGTAATAAAGATATAATATGTGTTACTTAATATATTTGATAGTTTTCTTTTTTAAAATTTTTATTGTTCAAGGTCCGCTTATGAGTGAGAACATGTGATACTCGGTTCTTTGTTTCTGTGATAGATTACTCAGCATTATAGACTCTAAGTCCATCCAAGTTGCTGTGAAGTTCATAATTTTGTCCTTCTTTGTGGCTGTGTAATATTCCATCCTGTATATGTACCACTTTTTTTTTAATCCAGTTTTCTTTCGATGGGCAGCACGGTTGGTTCCATGTTTTTGCTATTGTGAACAACGCTGCAATAAATATGCACGTGCAGGTATTTTTTTATAGAGTGATTTGAGTTCTTCCAGGTATATTCCCAGTAGGGGGATTGCAGGGTCATATGGAAGGTTGATTTTTAGAACTTTTAGGAATCGCGATAGCTTTCAATGTGGACAGCGGGGCTATAAATGGTGATTAAGCAGACAATTAGGAAAACTCAGAACATTTTCTATATTTTGTGGCTTTGTAAGACAAAGACTATGCATCTGGCAAAAAAGGCCCTCTGTGGCAGCATAATAAAACACTGAAATAGATGGTCTTGACATTAAGGTATATATTTTGGTGTTATTGATCAAAGGGAGGATAATGGCTTTCATTGAGCCCAGCCTGTCAGAGACTATTGGCCTCCAACCTCTTCATTCCTGCACTCTAGCCACACAGTCTCCTTTTATAGACTGAGTCCCAACATCATCTGAGACCAGTCCTGCCCCATGTTCAGGGTGAGGAGGAGGTCAGAAGGTAATGTACCCAGGGTCAAGCACCATGCTTGGTGCTGTTTGCCCAGTATCTTGTCTCCTGTTGGCCTGAGCCCCCAGCTCATTGTATCTCAACTTTCCTGAACTTCTGGTGCCAGAATCTGACTTTGCTAATGTGGACTTGCTGCCTGAATTGCAGAACCTCCATCCCTTGCTGACTACTGTACCTATTCTGCACTCTTGTTACTGAATGCCAAGGCTTTGGTCTAGGGTCCCTTGCTCACTGCACAGAAAAAAGCCCATAGCTAAGATGAGTACTGCCAGGGAAGAAGGCTTTATTATGTTTGGGTGACCGTAACTGGAGAGATGGGAGCCAAACCTCAGATTCATCCCTTTTCTCCTACTAAAGGTAAAAGTTTATACAGCCAGGAGGGAAAACAGGAGGGTCAAGGAAGAAGAGTTGGTCAACAGGCAGCAGGTGGTCAAATGAGGGGTCTGGTGTGGGAAAACAGGAATTAGGGTGGGGCAAGGAAGGGGCGCCAGTCAACAGGTAGTAGGTATGTTTAATTGCACAAATGTAAGTTTCTTAAGCTTCAGTTCTGTGGATATCCAACTTGTTGGAAAAATGAACAAGTTGCCCTGGAATGACTCAGTCTGTCTTTTTTCTTTCTTTCTTTCTTTCTTTTTTTTTCAGTTGGTGTCTCACTCTGTCATCCAGGCTGGAGTGCAGTGGCACAATCACGGCTTAGCACAGCCCTGACTTCCTGGGTTCAAGCACTCCTTCCACCTCAGTCTCCCAAATAGCTGAAACTACAGGTGCATTCTACCATGCCTGGTCTTATACTGTTAGCAGAGGCCCTAATTTTCTAAAAAATTTTTGTAGAGATGAGATCTTGCTATGTTGTCTAGGCTGGTCTTGAACTCCTGGACACCAGTAATCCTTTGCCTTGGTCTCTCAACGTGCTGGGATTAAAGGCGTGAGTCACCACACCTGGACTCACTATCTTGATGTAGTATACCCATCACTTCCCTCACCCTCTCTTCTGGTGCAAAATTGAACTCAGTAGTTATTAAATATATTCCCTTATAAAGACATTAAAACATTTTTATTATCTATGTACTATTTTTTGTTAATCTTGTGCTTCTTTTTTTTTTCAGTTGGAATCTCACTCTGTCTCCCAGACAAGAGTGCCATGGCACGATCACTGCTACCACAGCCTCAATCTGCTGGGCTCAGGCGATCCTTCCAGCTCAGGCTTCCAAGTAACTGGGACTACAGGGTGTGCCACCACACCAGACTAATTTTTTGTTTACTATACAGGCAGTGTCTTGCCATGTTGCCCAGGCTGGTCTCGAACTCCTAGGCTCAGGCAATCCTCTCACCTCGGACTCCAAAGTGCTGGGATTACAGGTGTGAGCCACCAAGACCTGCAGTCCTATGTTTTTAATTATTTTATTCATTCATGCATTCACTTAATGATTCAAACTGATACAATCTTCCATGTGCCTGGCACACTTCCCCAACTTGAAACTGCCCATCCCTGTACACATGCCACTTCTCCATCGAGGATGATCTATTTCCTCTCTTTGAATTAGGGTTGGCCTGTGACTTGCTCTGACCCATAGAATATGGCAGAACTGTTACCTTACCAGTCACAGGCCTGAGCCTTAAGAAACCTGGCAGCTTCCACTTTTGCTTTCAAAGGCCCTGAGCCACTATATTAAAAAATCCATCTATTCTGTTAGAGAAAAGAAGGCAACTGAGGCAGCAGACATGAGTCAGGTATGTTCAGGCCCAGTCAAATAAGTCAGCCCAGCCAACATTGTAGAGAGCAGAGCAGCAGACCCCACTCAGCCCTGTCCATGTGACAGCATCAGAACAAATCCATGTGCTGTTGTTATTGCTGTTGTTGTGTCAAGTCAATAAGTTTTGGGGTAGTTTGCAACGCAACAATAAATATCATACATTAAACTTGGAAGCAAATGACTATGACACTTGTAATTTCACATAAAAAATATACTGGGGGCAGAAAAGTCAACTTCTAAATCTATCACCCACTCTCAGGAATGAATGGTCTTAAATTGGATTCAAAGGAAGTTATTGGTTTCAAAAAATCAAAAGACTCAGGATTCAGTTCATAGAGAATTAAGAAGAAAGCAATTCATGAAAAAGTAGAAATGAGCAGGTATAGAATAAATTATTCCTGAAATTTGAGAAACCCTGTGGTTATGAACTCTACCTATATACTAGAATCACCAGGGACCCTTTTGAAAGTGCAGATTCCTGGGTCCCACTTTTTAAGATCATGATCCAAATAATCCGGAGTGGAGTCCAGAATAGTCTTCTGAAATGCTACTGAGAGTTAGAAGGGATTGTGAAGGATAAAAATAATAGCCAGGCATGGTGGCATGAGCCTGTAGTCCTAGCTACTCAGGAGGCTGATGGGAAAGAATCGCATGAGCCCAGTTGTTCAAGGCTGCTGCAAGCTATGGTCATGCTATTGCACATGAGCCTGGATGATAAAGCAAGGCTCTGTCTCAGTTAAAAACAGAAAACAATAAATAAACAATAAAAGAGAGTAAAAATAAACCTGTAGTTGAAAGGTCAATGGTTAATAATAATGTACTGTCTATTTCAAATAGCTAAAAGAGAGCCTGGTCTATGAGACGCTCCACAAGGGAGAACGCGGAAGGCCTCTGGCTGTCTCCCCAGGGGCTACGGATTCCATCATTGGCAGCCTGCTGTTCACGCAGAACTCGGCCGTCACTACCGCTGAAGCATCATGCCGGTCTGGACAAGCCCTGAAGCCGCTGACAGAGCAGCTGCCGCCGCGGCCGCCACCTCAGTAGCAGCCATTATAGATCACCCCTCCCGTGCCTGAGTCAATCCACGACTTCAGACTCTGAAGCTTCTCCAAGCAAGATCTGCTGAGAGCGCAGCTGATTCCACTGCCACTGTGACATCCAGCCAGGCCGTGGGCCTGAGGCAGGATCCTATCTCCAGCTTCTCTCTGGTTCTCACTCCCCCTTTGGGGCCAGCGGCTGAGACAAAGACCATAAAGGGTGACAATCCCGAGCAGTGAGATATCACCACCAGCTGGCGATTAAAGGTAACAACACTGAAACGGGCAACAACAACAAAAGACACAGGCCAGATTTGACTAGTGAACTGGCTGCTGACCTGAACTGCCCTTCACAGCAGGCCAGGGGCAACTGACTGTAATTGTAAACAAATTCACCAGCCTCAGAAGACAGCTAGATATCAGAGCTGAAAGGACATTGGACTTAAACGAAAAGTCTCAGAGTGTGCTTGATTGGTTCTGTTAGTTTAATGACTTGATTCTATTCCTACTGTTTTTTTCTTTGTCTGTTTGTTTGTTTTGTTTATTTATTTGTTTTTTCTTTTTCTTGTTTTTTTTTTCCTTTTTTCTTTTTTCCATTTCGTTCTTCCTTTTCTTCTCTTCTCTCCTCTCTGTAAACCACATCTTTGCATAGAGGAACAGCACAGCAATAAGGCGGTTGGTTAGCTTGTATGTTAGCATCATTGTATGTTTTAGTATTTTTTTTGTATGGGAGTTGAGTAGTCTGTAGCTGTGGTCTATTGTTTTTATCTGTTTCAGTTTAGGCCTCTCTCTCCATTTGTTGGTACACTCATCTGTTTCCCCCCTTACTCTTCTCTCTCCCCACCCCCCCTTCCCCCCACTATCTACTCCATTGTCCTCCCTCTGTTAACCTCATTTTATTTCAGGGAGTAAACCTACAACCCCACTGCACAAACAGACTGTGCAAAGCAGGTTTCAGATTATCCATACACCTGTCAATGGATACCAGGACCTGCAGATAGATTCAGAATCACAGCTCCCACCTTAAGGAAACCTCAAAACTGCAAAAAAGGCCACCTCCAATCTATAGTGCAACCCCAGCCACCCCTCTACCTCTGAATAGCAGAATTAAAGAAGACAGTGACGTGGAGGGAAGGAACCAGTAGGGAGTTAAACACCGTACAAATGAAGAAAAACCAAAAGAAGAATATAAGTCTCACACAGACCCCTGGGAGGTCAGACACTGAGAAAACAGACTTCGGAACGCAAACAATGAAGAGCCCCCAGAATGACTGGTCACATGCAACAAACCCAGATATGAAGACATTAATAGAGAGAATAAAAAAAATTGAGGATAGACAAGAGGAAAACAGGAAGGAGCTGATGTCAGAAATAACAGCAGTAAAGAATACTGTGATGGAAATAAATAACAAACTAACAAGCATGGAAAGCAGATTGAGCCAAGCAGAAGAAAGAATCTCAGAGCCCGAAGGCCAAAACACAGAACTAACCCAAACTCTCAAAAACATAGAAAAGAAGCTCAAAAAGACAGAACAAAACCTGCAAGAGATGAATGACCACTTCAAGAGACCGAACCTAAGACTAATTGGTCTCCCTGAGGCAGAGAGAGAAACAGAGGCCACACTGGAACAAACATTTC
>CAUYQG010012888.1:0-12840 GCA_963574415.1 Tarsius wallacei | reverse complement strand
TAGATGTTAACCTTTGTCAGGAGTCCAATTTTTAATTTTTTTGCAGTTTGATTTCAGTAGTCTTTTTTTTTTGTAGACAATCAATGCAAGAGGCCAGCCACATGTTCCTGCTTCCCTGGGACTTGAAAGGGCAGCATACAGACATTAATCAGGGTTCAACACTCAAGTTGTGTAAACATAGTTAATTGCTCGGCTCTCAATATCCAAAAGAGTCAGGTGATTACAGCATCTCCCGCCCCACATAGGCCCAGCCCCTATCCCTCAGGGAGACACCCCACGACCCACTGGGACAGGCTGAAGGGACCCCTGACACAGTGCTGTCCGTGTCCCCTGTCTTGCTGAGAAACTTTTTTCTCAATTTCAAACTGGCATCTTGAGACACAAAGCTGTCCTCAGAGCCTGCGCATCTCACCATGGTTCACGTCTCCCTGGTCCCCCCTTCTCTTTCAAAAGGGACAGCCAGCCTGAGCCCTGGGTTCAGATCAGAACGTGGTGCTGCCTGCTGCCACATGATGTGAGTCTGAGGGGAGCTCCTGGCACCTGCTGACTCAGTGCTTGGGTCACCAAAAGAACAGGAGAGGAGATCGGCCCACAGGGCTGGGGAAGACAGATAGGTTTGAGCAGGGAGAACCCTGTTGGTGGCCTCTCCCACCGGGAAGAGGCCCCAAACCCCATGAGGTCAGGCAGAGGTACCACACCTGTCCTCGCCTGGACAAATTCTCAGCACCCCAGGAGTTAGGTCATCAAACCAGCCCATTAGAGGCAAGGAGACTTTTGGAATTGATTTGCCCAAAACCAAAATGGTAGCACAAATTCTCAGCTGGGACGACATCAACCTGGATGAGGTCAGCCTGCGGGGGAGGTCATCCCGGGGCTCCAGCTAGGCAGCCTTCCTCCCAGGTTCATTCAAGCGGCAGTACTGGCTGGGGAAGGAAGTCCCATGCTGGGCCAAGGAGAATGCGTGTCCGGGGCTTGGACGCCAGGCAGCCAACCAGGCCTCGGCCTCTGCATGGGAAGCTTCCTTCCTTCCCTTCCACAAGCCATAGCCCAGACTCCCACAGGGAACTCCCCCAGGAGCTTGCTTGGGGGATTGGCTGCACATTGGTGGGGTGGAGCTCACAAGGCTTTGGAGGAGACTCATGGGAGGGAGACTAGGAAGGGGCAGGCCCTGGAATGGGAGGCTTGTGGAGAAGGGAAACCATTCAGCACTGCCAGCCACCAGTGTTGATGGCCAGCTCCCTCCGTGGTCCCCAGAGGCCAGGACCACAGCAGCCATGGGACCAGAAGACTGCCATGCACTCAAACTGCACAGCAACCACACACACACACCTCCTCACATTCAGACCTAGTGTTGAGTAAGCTTGGAGGTGACCGGACGCCACCAAGTGGACACATGGCACACTTCGCCGTCTTCCTACACTCATTTATTTATTGTTTTTTCTTTTTAAAATTAATTTTATTTTTAAGATTAAGGAAGTGGAGTACAAATCAGGATTAGGTATACAAGTGGTTGCTATACATGTAAAGTTTGACCTACCCTTTGGTCCCCACTGCCTGGTTTGAGATCAGGCACCTTTATTAATGTTATGTACCCCCTGCCTCCCCTGGCAGTTTTCAGCTACTGCCAATCCCTTAATGCTCTGAAAAATTTCATGTCATCTTTAGTAGTATTGAAGCACAGAATATTAGAAACAGACGAAAATAAAAGATATCATCAAATTTAACCCTATCTTATTTGCAGATGTGTCAACTGAGGCTCAGAGAAATTAAAACAATATGCATCAAGCCACACAGCTAATTAGTATCACACTGTTTTTTCTATTCATATTTAACCTTAAAAAATATTTCTTTTTAAAATTTTTTTATTTCAAAATTGCGGAGTACAATTCAGGGTTAGGTATACAAATATTCATTGTGCAGGTAACCTTGTTGATGAGATGTGCCCCCCTTCCCTAGGCAGCTTCCTACTACTGCCGTCATTTAGATCAAGACTCAGAAAATCAGGTTAAAAACTAAAACAAGAACCAGATCACTGGGAACTCTTATTAGTAGCATCACTGTTGGCGCTGTGGCCAGTGGTGTCCCTGCGCCCTACTGAGTCCTGACTCCAAGGCTACTGGGAGGAGGCCTTGGTAGCCAGGGAGGCCACACAGTGCTACTTGAAACTGGGTGACATGCCAGCAGTGCAGCTGAGTCTCTAGTGTGGCAGCTTGGTGGTTCCATCCACGTTGGTCTTGGCCTTCCAGGGTGCGTTCTGGTTCATCAGTTACAGTGGTCAGAACTGGTGCCATGAATCTGCTCACTGGCCTGCTCTGCCAGGAGCCTTCTGTTCCTAGGCAGGGCTGCATGCCCTGTGGCAGTGCTCTGAACCTGCAGGTTAGTGGAAATGTGATTCTGGAGGTCTGTGAAGAACTCACTCTTGCCCGCACAGCCTGGGAAGGCATTGATGTTGATGATGGCATGCATGCTATCCCATCTGGTTGTTGATGATGATGTCGATGCCAAAGAGGGACATACCCAGCACCTGCTGCAGGGCCCACAAAGGCTCCCAGATGCCTTTGTCACTCAGCAACACAAACATCCCCTCGATCTTGTCCAGCTCAGTCAGAACCAATGACGACTGTAACTTTTTACATATTATAACAGTTGAAGAAGATGGAATCACTGTTTGATGTGTTCACTGAGAAGTTCTTGAGTGAGGGCCGCTGGACCACGGACTCACCAACCACAAACACCTTGTACAGGACGGCATTGCAGTTGATTAAATTCTGGACCACCAGGATGGCCGGATGGCATTCAGACCCTCCTGGTTGAACATGATTGTCATCTCATGAGAGTTGGTGCCATGAGCAACTCTGGTTTTGCAAATGAATGGGAAAGCCAGGCTGTTCTGCTCCAGGAGCCTTGTGGTGTCATTCCTGCACAGGCTTGTGAGTTCCATGAAGGGCAGTGATCAGATCCTGTCATCTGTGTACATGATGGATCACACTGAAACACTCCTTGTTGGGGAAATGAACCCAGCTATGCACTTGCAAACATGGGGCTGGGCTCCTGGAAGAATGGAAAGAAAGAGAGGATGCCCCAGGGGGCCTGGTCTCACAGAAGTCACTGGCGACCACCATCGAGGGCACTGAGAGGCATCTGCCTCACCTCTGAAAGACTCTGTACTGGGTCTGAGCTGACTCTGGGCTCAGTATCACCTGGCATCTGCCTGGGGGTGTGGGTGTGGGAGGGGGATGGGTATGAGTGCAGAAATGCCCCACCTGACTGTCTCCCAGAAGTGGTCATCCATTCTGGAATGCTGGGGCAGGTCAGGCTGTTAAAGTCCAGGCTGAGGCCACACTCCTGACCAGCCAGAAGAGGAGTAGTCATTCCAAAGTCATTCACCCACAGGAAGTGGGTCCTCAGGCAGAAACCCATGCCTTGGAAGATGCAGTGCTCCCCAAAATGCTTTCTGGCCTTTCCCCCTGAGTTTCAGCTGGACAGTGGCTACTCAGAACAAGGACTACATTTCCCAGCTCCCTGCAGCTCACATGTGACTAACTCTGTCAGGTGATGCAGCATATTGCAGCTTCCAGACCCTTCCCTTTTGCTTCCTCTTTCTTGGTTGTCATCTCCATTCTAACTCTAGGCCTTGGAAGTAAGGGCTGGAAGTCTAGCCTCTGCCTGGGACCAGGAGGATCCTCCATGAAGGACACTGGAAAGTTGAGGTCCTGTTGCTACACCCAGTGCCCATGGTCATCCTCCAGCTCACATGAGAGTGAGAGGAAGCTCAACCTACAAACCACCATTGTCTTAGGTCTCTGTTATTGCAGCAAGTTTAACACTGAGTGGGTGGGCTTGAGGCTGACAAGCCTGAGGCAAAGACATGACCCTGCTTCCCTCCAGACTCTGATTAGAAGAGGATGAGTTCCAGGAGTGTGGCAGTCACCCAGCACTGAGCATGAGACTAAGACAGGCCCAGAGAAGCAGACAGGTGAGGTCAGGTGCTCCTGGCAGGCTCAGTGCTTCCCTGATTGGAGAGGTGGGAGGCAATTTTCCATGGCTGGTGCTCCACATGAAGACAGGCAAGGTCAGGTACTACTGGTAGACACAATATCTCCCTGATGCAGGAGGGGTTCTCCAAGACTGGTGCTAAGCATGCAGGCAGGGCCCAGCTGAGCATGGACTTTCACCCAAGTACTCTGTCTGCTATTCCTGGGATACCTCCTCTTGTGCCATGGCCCACCTCCCACCTCTGCTGCAAGCAGAGGCCTGGTCGTCTCCCTCTCCACTCATCAGCAAGGACCCTGTAGCTGCCTCTCCAGTTGTTCCCCTGCAGCCATGCAGATTCTATGAAAACAGAGATCACCCCAAGCGCCAAGGGTGGGGATAGTGAGGGAATCTCACCAAGCCCCTTCTTAGACACAATAGCAGCTCCTGGAATGGCTGTCATTATCTGAGGAATTTCAAGGGTGATTCTTAAAGATAAACTGTTCCAACCAAGAATTTCCTACTTTGCCAAGCTAAGCTTCATCAGTGATGGAGAATTAAAATCCTTCGCAGACATCCAGATCCTAAGAGAATATGCAGCCTTCAGACCAGCCCTTCAGGAGACACTTAAGAAAGAGGTGTTGAACATGCACACACACACACACACACACACACACACACACACACACATGCATGCAACAACAGCATGCACATCACAAGAATACAGGAAAACATAGAGTTGACAGAGCATACGGAACACCCACAAAAATAAAAACACACATAGTTACAAAAACAAAATTTAAAGAAAACAAAGCAAACCTCTAAGAGCCCTATGACAGGAATAAACTCTCACATATCAATAATCAATTTGCACGTGAATGAACTAAATATGCCACTGAAGAGACATAGAGTGGAAAACTGGATAAAAAACTGAAACATGACCCAGCACTCTGCTGTCTCCAGTAAACTCATCTCACTGCAAAACATACCCACAGACTCAAGGTTGGAGGCTGGAAAGCAATCTTTCAGGTGAATGGAAACAGAAGAAAGCAGGTGTAGCAATTCTAATAACAGACAAGGCAGGTTTCAAGTTATCAAAAGTTTAAAAGGACATAGAAGAACACTACATAATGATAGCAGGCTCAATCCACCAGCAAGAAATATCCATCCTAAACATATATGCATCCAACACAGGAGGGCCAGGTTTTATAAGATAACTACTAAGCAAACTAAAAGAGGACACTGACTCTCAATCATACTTGGAGATCCAAATACTCCCACTAAAAGCTTTAGATCGATCATTGAAGCAAAAAAGCCAACAAGAAGATCAGGACCCTCAACTCAATGCTTGATCAAGTGAATTCAATAGACATCTACAGAACACCCCACCCAACAACTACAGAGTATACATTCTATTCATCACACATGGAACACACTCCAAGATGAATCACATTCTCAGGCATAAATCAAGCATGAGCAAATTTCAAAAGATCTAATAATATCTTTCATCTTCTCAGATCACAGTAGATGAAAAATGAATATCGCCACCAACAAGATTCCCCCCTAACACACAAAGACATAAATACCAAACAACAACACAGAAATCAAGACAGAAACAAAAAAAATTCCTGGAAACAAATGAAAACAAAGACACATCTTATCAGAATCTCTGGGATGCCATGAAAGCAGTGTTAAGAGGAAAATTCATAGCATTGCAAGCACAAATCAAGAAAACAGAAAAATCACAAGTAGACAGCCTAGCATCACACCTAAATGAGCTGGAAAAGCAAGATCACCTAAATCCCAGCTTCAGCAGAAGAAGCCAGATCACCAAGATAAAATCATAGTCACAGGACATAGAAGACAAAAATATCATAGAAAGAATCCAAAAGACCAAAAGTTCGTTCTTTGAACAGATACATGAGATTGACCATTCCCTGGCCAGATTGACAGAGAGAGAGAGAGAGAGAGAGAGAGAGAGAGAGAGAGAGAGAGAAATTACTATAAAAACTTGTATGAAAATAAACTAGAAAGCCTAAAGGAAATGAAGCACTTTCTAATATCTTACAACCTCACAAGGTTGAAAGAAAAAAATGAAACTCTAAACACACTACTAACAATCCAGGAAATAGACTCAGTCATAAGAAATCTACCCACCAAAAAAGCCCCAGATCTGATGACTGTCCAGAAAATTCTTCGATAAAAGGATAAGCTGATACAAATCTTACTGAAACTATGCCCAGCATTCCCAGCATGCAAGAAAGATGAAATGCAACCCAATTCATATTATGAGGCAACATCTGACAAAGATCCAGCAAGGAAAGAGAATTACAGGCCATTCTCCTTGATGAACATAGATACAAAAATTCTCAATAAGATTCTAGGAAATTTGATCCAACAACACATCTCAATGATCATCCATCATGACCAGGTGGGCTTCATTCCTGGGATGCAGGACTGGTTAAACATTCACAGGACAATAAATGCAATTCAGCACATCAACAGATGTAAAACCAAGAACCACATGATTATATCATTAGATGCAGAAAAAGCATTTGACAAAGACAGCATCCCTTCTTGATAACAACCCTTGAGCACCTAGGCCTAGAAGTAGCATTCCTCAAAACAGTAAGAACCATCTATGATAAGCCCACAGCCAACATTTTGTTCAATGGGTAGAAACTGGAAGTATTTCCCCTAAGACCAGGAACAAGACAAGAATGCCCACTCTCACCCCTCCTGTTCAACACAGTGTTGAAAGTTCTAGCCAGAGCAAGCAGGCAAGAGAAGGAAATCAGGGGTATCCAAATAGGAATAGAAGAAGATAAACTATCCCCTTTTGCAGATGATATGGTTGTATATCTTAAAAACACTGGCGAGTCTGTAAAAAGCCTCCTCACACTGATAATTGACTGGTAAAGTCTCAGGGTACTAAATCAATGTGCAAAAGACAGTTGCATTTCAATGCACCAGCAATAAGCAGAGAACTAATAAAAAGCACAATCCCATTCACAATAGCCACACACACACACACACACACACACACACACACACACACACACACGAAATACCTAGGTATCCACATAACTAGAGACGTAAAAGATCGTTACAAGAACTGCAAAATGCTGCTCAAAGAAACCAAGGATGACACAAATAAATGAAAAAACATCCCATGCTCATGAATTGGAAGAATTAATATTGGCAAGATGCCTATTCTACCCAAGGCAATCTACAGATTCAATGCAAAACCCACCAAATTATCAACATCATTTTCTCAGACCTGAAAACAATACAGAAATTCATATGGAAAGAAAAAAGAGCATGAATAGCCAAAACAATCCTCAGCAAAAAGAACAAAGTGGAAAGAATTACACTTCCAGACTTTATACTTTACTACAAGGCTACAGGAACTCAAACAGCCTGGTATTGGTACAAGAATAGGTATATAGACCAATGGAACAGGACAAAGATTCTGGAAGCAAAAACTCAGTCTCTTAACCAACTCATCTTCAACAAAACCACCAATAGAAACCACTTGGGAAAGGAGGTCATATTTAGCAAATGGTGGTGGGAAAACTGGCTGACCATATGCAGAAGAATGAAACTGGACCAATCACCATATACAAAAAATCAACTCTAAGTGGAGCAAAGACCTAAACGTATAACTTCAGGCTATAAGAATCCTCAAAGAAAACATAGGAAACACTCATGTTCATCAAAGTAGGCAACAGATTCTTGACCATATCTCCAAAAATGAAAGTCATAAAAGCTAAGATAGATAAGTGGGACCTCATCAAACTGAAAATCTTTTGTACAGCAAAAGAAGCCATCAAGAAAGCAGAAGAAAACCCACAGAATGGGAAAACATACTTGCTAATTATGTATCTGACAAAGGCCTAACATTCAGGATCCACAAGGACCTCAAACAATCTGATAGGAAAATAGCAAGCAACTCTATTAAAAAGTGGCAAAGGACATGAATAGACATTTTTCAAAAGATGATATACAAGCAGCCAACAGATACATGGAAAAATGTTCAACCTCACTAATCATCAGAGAAATGCAAATCAAAACCACAATGAGGCACCATCTAACTCCAGTAAGGTTGGCCATCATTAATAAATAAAAACAACAACAGATGCTGGTGTGAGTGTGGCAAAAAGGGAATGCTTCTACATTGTCAGTGGGAACGCAAGCTGGTTCAACCTCTGTGGAAAGCAGTATGGTGATTCCTAAAAGGACTAAAAGTTGGCCTTCCATATAATCCAGCAATCTTTCTCCTGGGAATATGTCTGGAGGAACATAAATTATTCTACAAGAAAGATACCTGCACATGCGTGTTTATTGTCATACTTTTCACAAAAGCAGAAACATGGAACTAACCTTACTGCCCATCGAAAGTGGACTGGATAAAGAAAATGTGGTATATATACATGATGGATAGCAGCCATAAAGAAGAACTAAATTATGGAATTCATAGCAAATTGGATGGAGTTGGAGACCATCATATTTAGTGATCTATTACAGAAACAAAAACCTGAATAATGCTTGTTCTCACTCATAAATGGGATCTGAACATTAATCACATTAGCACAAGGGAGGGATTGGTAGTTGCTAGGTACTGCCAGGAGATGGATAGAGGGAGGGGAGCATGTAACAACACAAAGGGTATCTAGTCCCAAACCAGGAAAAATGAGGTCCAGTTGGAAGCCCAAACTTCACTTGCATGTAGCCTACTTGTGTAGTTAATCCTTACTTGTACCCCACACCTCTACAATAAAATAAAATTTTAAAAAGATGATTGTGCCTTAGAAGACAAACACTGCAGTGAGGTGTGAAACACAGGTGGAGAAGGCTTTCTTCTATCCTTCAGTAGGATGCATACTTTGAATGGCAATGTCTATGAAGACTTAAAGGATTAGGATAACCAGGAGACTGAAAAATATGTTGAAATTCATGACAAAGACAATCAACTTGCTGATGCAAGTGCTCGAGCATGAGAGAGCCAGAAGTGAGGTAATATCACAGAAAACAGTAATTAACCTCATTAGAATCAAGGAAAGAGAGTCTGAAGATGCCTGTTGCATGGATAGAGACACTGAGAAAGCCAAAAACATAGGAACCAATTGTCAAGAAAGCACACACACCTACTGTTGTAGTGGTGGTGTAATGACGAGGCCTACACACTGCCACATGATGGTCAGAGACAATGGAGGCTAGAAGATAAAAAAGAACAGAGCCACACATTCATTGTACAAAATGACCTTGTTCCATGACTGCAATATAGCCACCATCTTGGGAGCTGTGGCTGATGAGTAACCCAGATCTACAAAGGAGAAGTTATTGAGGAATAAGTACATTGGAGTGTGGAAAAAAGAGTATAAGGAGGACCTCAAAAAGAAAAAACAGAATTTATTAAAAATGTGTATTTATTCTTACATGTTTACACTTTAATCACCTTCAAAGTACTCTCCATTTGATGCAATACACCTATTGAGAAGCTTTTTCTGCTGCTCAAATCAGTTTTTGAACTTGTCAATTTTGGTGACTTTTAGTGCTTCTGTCTTTTTTGTTTTGCCTCTTTCACATTGGCAAAACACTTCTCTTTCAGAACTTTTTTCATTCCAGGAAACAAAACAAAAGTCCTTTGGGGTGAGATCAGGTGAACAGAGAGAGTGGGGCACAGGGTTTATGCTATTTTTGGTTAAAAACTGCTGAACACTCAGCGTGGTGTGGGTAGGTGTGCTCATAAATTACTCATCTTGAAATGGGCAAACACGTTGAAATCTCAAAAAAAAAAAAATTCACTGAAGTCTAACGCAGCATCTCACAACAACTGACTGGTACGCCAATGCCAATGAGTTCCTAGAACACTTACCTAGCTGGGGAAGCCTGTACTAAAAGGTGCCTGGTCTCCAAAAATTAATTCTGGGTTTTTCTGCCCCCCATCATTAGTGGATGATTACCATCATCCCCCAAAATCCCAGTCAGAGTAATGAGGTCAATGATAAAAATATTAGGGGTAGGAGAACCTGAAGATTGAGGTCATCTGTTAATCCCAAGAGGATAAACAGCCACTTCTTTGCTATTATCCATTGTGGTAAACTAGAATTTCTCCTGGCTATTAAAGAAGAAGAGTCAACAAAACTCAAAGGAAAGTTTAAGAGGGGATGATGAGGATATATAAAAATAAAAAGCTAATATATATTGAGAATGCACCTTGTGTAAGTCACATACTACACCCTTGCTTTATATTGCCGCATTTGATCTTATGAAATGAGCACTATTATGCCCATTTTACAGATGAAAAATTAAGGTCCAAGGAGATGAATATTGAGCTAGATAATCGAATTGGTAGGAGTAAAGATCAAAGTTAACCCCGTTATGTTTCTAAATCCAAAGTCCATACACTCAGAGCTTGAATTCTTCTACATGCTTTCATCATATACGTTCATATTATACTGTGGATGTTTCTAGCAGCATGGTTTTTAAGATTTTATTTATTCAATGTTTAAAAATAAAAAAGAATAAATTTATTTTTTCTCATTTTTAAAAGAAATTTTTATGTGGTATAACTTTTCCAATCTTTTACTTATAAACTACTTATGTGGTAGAATATGCAGTGAATTTTTTCATGAACAACATATAATTTAATCATGTTTTTCTTTAATCCTCTATTCCAATCTCTGTCTTTAAATTGTTGTGATTACACTTAATTTTCTTTAATTTATATTTTATTTTAAAGATGTGGGATACAATTCAGGATAAGGAATACAAGTGGACATCATACAGGTAAAATTTGGGCTTCCCTTTTATCCCTACTTTGCCTGGTTTGACATCAGGTACCCTTATTGGTGTTGTAGGCCCCCACCCCACCCCAGCAGTATTCCACTACTGCCAATCCTTTTCTAATAGTATTATGGTAAATGTTCAGTATCCTCTTATGAGTGAGAACATATGGTACTTTGTTCTTTGTTTCTGTGATAGATCACTGAGTATGATAGACTATAAATCCATCCAAGTTGCTGTGAAGTCCATGTGTTTGTCCTTCTTTATAGTTATGTAATATGCCATCGTGTATACATACAATATTTTTTTTTTAATCCAGTCCAGTTTTAATGGGCAGCACAGCTGGTTCCATGTTTTTACTATTGGAAATTGTGCTGCAATAAACATACATGTGCAGGGATCTTTTTTGTAGAATGATTTGAGTTCCTCCAGGTATATTCTCAGTAGGGGGATTGCTGAGTCATATGGAAGGTCAATTTCTAGTTCTTTTAGAAATCGCCACACTATTTTCAATAGACATTGAACGAGTTTGCGTTCCCACCATGTAGAAGCATTTTCTTTTCTCCACAGCCTCACTTGCATCTCTTGTTTTATTAATGATGGCCATTCTTACTGGGGTTGGGTGGTATCTCAGTGTGGTTTTGATTTGCATTTCTCTGATGATTAGTGAGGCTGAGCACTTTTTCATGTGTCTTTTGGCTGACCATATATCTTCCTTTCAGGAGTGTCTATTCATGTCTTTTGCCCATTTTTTAATGGGGCTGTTTGTTTTTTTCCTTTCTTGCAGGTCCTGGATGTTAGGTCTTTGTCAGACATACAGTTGGCAAAATTTTTTCCCATTGTGTGGGCTGTCTACTCACTCTCTTGATGGTTTCTTTTGCTTTGTGAAAGCTTTTCAATTTTGATGAGGTCCCACTTGTCTGTCTTATCTCCTTCAGCATGGACATCTGGGTTTTGATCAGGAATTGGTTGCCTACTCTGATTTTTGTAAGTGTGTCTCCTGCATTTTCTAAGATTCTCAGAGTTTGAGGATTTACATTTAGGTCTTTGATCCATTTAGAATTGATTTTTGTGTACAGTGATAGGTAGGAGTCCTGTTTCAATCTTCTTCATGTAGTTGGCCAGTTTTCCCAGCACCATTTACTTGACAGGTTCTCTCCCCAGTGGTTGTTGCTGGAGGCTTTGTCGAAGATGAGTTGGTTGAGAAATTGAAGCTTTGCTTCCGAAATCTCTATCCTGTCCCATAGGTCCATATGCCTGTTCTTGTACTAATATCAGTTTGCTATTTTTTTAACTTGTAATTTTTTTATTTTAAAAATGTGGGTTATAATTCAGGGTTAGATAAACAAATGTTCATTATGCAAGTACACTTGTTGATGAGGTGTGCTCCCCCTTCCCCAGGCAGATTCCCACTATTGCCAATCTTGCTTTCCTTCCCCCCACCCAGCAGTTTCTGGCTACTGACCAGGATGTTTTGACTATTATAGCCTTATAATAAAGTTTAAAGTCTGGAAATGCGATACCTCCCGCTTTGTTTCTTTTGCTAAAGATTGTTTTGGCTATTTGTGGTCTTTTATGTTTCCATATGAATTTCTGCATTGTCATTTTCAGGTCTGAGAAAAACGATTTTGGTAATTTAATGGGTATTGCGTTGAATCTATAGATTGCCAATGGTAGGACGGACATCTTAACAATGTTGATTCTTTCAATCCATGAAAATGGAATATTTTTCCATTTGTTTGTGTCTTCTTTGATTTCTTTTTTTTAAAACATATTTTTTATTTTTAAATTGTGGGGTACAGTTAAGGGTTATGTATACAACAATGCATAGTTCAGGCACCCTTGTTAATAAGGGGTGTTCCCCCATCCCCAGACAGATATTGACTACCATTAATCCCACCTCCCTTCCCTTCCCTGCCCCCACATAGTATCCCCCCCGTCAATCCTTTTCTTATAGTATTACAATAGATGTCCAAGGTCCACTTATGAGTGAGAACATGTGATACTCAGATCTTTGTTTCTGTGGGAGATCACTCAGTATTATAAACTCTAGTTCCATCCAGGTTGCTGCAAAGTTCA
>CAUYQG010012887.1:0-32933 GCA_963574415.1 Tarsius wallacei | reverse complement strand
CCACACCCTCTCCAGCAACTGTTATTTTTTGAGTTATTGATAATTGCCATTCTGACTGGAGTTAGGTGGTATCTCAGCATGGTTTTGATTTGCATCTCCCTGATGATTAGTGAGGTTGAACACTTCTTCATGTGTCTGTTGGCTGCTTGGATGTCTTCCTTTGAGAAGTGCCTGTTCATATCTTTTGCCCATTTTATAATGGGGTTGTTTGTTTTTTTCTTTTCAGCACGTTTGAGTTCCTTGTAGATCCAAGATGTCAAGCCTTTAGAGGACTCCCCGGACCTGCTGAGTTAAGTGCTTATGTAGAAAAGTTTTCTTCCCCCCCCCCCCCCTCCGAGAGAACACTACTCTTCGGTGACTTCTTGCTCCCCTACTACTGGTTTCTCCAGTAAGCTTCCTTTGCCTCACCCTACATTCAGAAACACACAGATGAGAAGCAAGTACTGTTGTATACTCATGTAAAATCCCAAACTTTACAGGGCAAATAGGGAGCTCTCCAAAAGTGCCTGCACCATCCTGCACTCCCATCTGATGACAGTACCTGTATCAGCCTGCAGCTTCTGCAGCTTCATCAGCATGAAGCCAGGGAACAAAATGCCAGTGTCTTTCTGTTGCACCCTTAAACTTCAGTTGCATTATTGCAGATATGGCTCCTTGAGAGATGGCTTCTAGGGGTCATTTGGGCTCTAAATAGAATTTAAAAATACTTAGTATTCTAGACTTCTGCATGTGAAACACTCTAGATTTTAATGTATTCCTGCTGATTTATTTTTATCCTGACACATCTTATTTAACAACTATTAAAGCAGTCATCTTTGGTGAATGGAAGGGTATCATGGTTTACTTTTAAAGTAATAGCATACAAATCTCTTGAACTGAGAATAAATCCTAAAGATAAAAAGATCTCTTGATAACTACAGCCATTTCAAAACCTATTAGAAAAGAGAAAAATTAGACAGCCAGATGAATTTAGCTCCTTCCGGACTCATTTTACCTTCGAGCAAATTATGCTGCTGGCCAAGCTAAACTGCCTGGCCCCATACAGAGGGCACTGGAGAGTAAGGCTTAAACCATATTGACTTTCAGAAGTCACTAAGGTTAGTCATATTCTTAAATGAAATAATAAAACCACCAAAATATAAGTATAAAATGGAAAATATGCAAAATCTAAATGACAGATTATAGATTAAGGAAAACATAACACTAGAAAACAGGACTCATGGGAAAGGTGTGAGACTTTTGGGAGAATAACTCCTAAGGATACCTATTTCACAATATATAAATGTTTGCAGCATGAGAAGGCAGCCAGAGATGGCAGGATGAACAGTGCAACAACAATCAAGGGTCCTAGGCAAAGTTCTGATCCCCATGAACTTGGGCCTATGACTCAGTTTTTTTGTTTAAACTTCTCACAGACCAGTGAAAATAAAACAAAATACTCCAAAAATACATTGCTGGCCATAAAATATTTTAATTAATTTATTTAAAATAACATTTTAATATAACATAATAATTAGTTTTTTGTGTATAATGCACTTTCCACTGTTACCACCAACCCTCCCCCACACACATAAAAGGGAAAGTCAGAGAGAACATTGATTGCCTCAGTATTATCCATGCTACAGTTACGCTTTCCCCTAAACTGGTGTTAGCAGGTTCCAAGTTTACTGTGAGGAAGATGATCATTTGATCCAAAGAGTTCTGCTGTTTTTAATTCATCAGTAAATCTACATCTATGCTAGATTCAATGGTATTGAAGAACAAATAATACACTTGATCCCTAGGCCAGAATGGCCAGCTTCCTCCCATCCCTTTTAAGCTCTCTAAACCAGGGCTGTTACTGAAGACAGTGTGCACTGGCATGTCTCTTCCTGCTATTAAAATATTGAAATACTTCTATTCTCACTGCCCCTTGAATGCTGCTCACCATCTTTTTGCCTCCTCCCTGGGACACTCCAGACCTCTCCACAATGCAGAAATTAATAGGTTGATGTCTAGCACAGCAGACAGCTTCCAGAAACTACCTGTGACACCGGTCAGTGCCATGTGTCATACTAATTGTTACATAAAAAATATTAATAACTTCTCTAAGACATATCCATCCACATCCTGACCCCAAGAGTAGATACATATAAGCTAAACCAAGGCTTCAAAATATATTTAAAGCCTGCAGTAGAAATCCCACAAAATAGTTTAGAGTATAAAACTACTTCAGATATCTAGTACTGTAGAGAAATTCTGAGGATAAGGCCAATTTAGGATTGGTGCCCAGGAGCTATTTGCAAATTTATAGTTATTTTTTCAGTCAATTAGTTTGAGAAGGGAAATGGGAGCTAAGTAAATAAATTAGATCATTAACTTGCAATAAATATAAATTAATTATGCTAATTCTAAGAGCTGAACATATATACAAATTGTGTATATGCAATAAATAATAAATAAGAAATATACATAAGGGTATATTAGGAGAAAAAAGCAATCTTGACGTATTGTGTTGTAGAAAATCCATGTATATGCACTCAGTAGAGTTTAACAGCTTTGATATGTGCATGAAAATACAGGATAAACATTAACTGCCTACTGATGTTCTAACAAATCTATTTTCATTCCAAATGGAAATGAGACTATATTTTGCATTTTTGAGTTAATTACATGACATTTCTTATAAATAATGATGTATTATTCCATTCATTACTTCTAATTATATTCCTTTACAAGTACAAGGCTGGCAACACCATGACCAGCCATTTCCTGTTCCTTAAAATCTGATGACTTGCATGGAAAGCAGGTCAAAAACATGCCAAGAATATAATGAACATAGTTCAGTAATTGTTAACTACGACAGTTTAAAAGTACCTTAGAAAGTTACTGTGAAATAAATAGAAATGGGGAACAGCTTTCCACATTACAAGATACCCATAATAGTAATTAATAGGAAAACTATTTAAAGTGTTCTCTTAATACATACAATTACCATCCTACCATTTGCTAGAACTGGAACAAGAGCAGCCCTAGTATCCCCCGGCCCCAACATACATACGCATTAGCAGAATTATATTTTTTATAGATTGGCAGATTGTAAAGATACCCTTTTCTGGTTGTAAAAGTGATTCTATAGCCTTTGTACAATTCTGAAAAATGTACCTGCTAAAAGTCCTGATCAAAAAGCCAGTCGAATTTTCTTCCTCTAATGTATAACCAGGTCAGGCCAGCCCATCCCACCCCATTCACAGCAGGATCTGAAGCTAGAAAGTAAATTCTATTATGGAGAAGAGGTCAAGGTCAAGAAAAGACAGTTAAAACTAAGTCATTAAGCAACAGGGACCTGGTGAACCACAAGGCCACCTATGCGTGCATATCCTCACCAGGGAGCAGGCAGCAAGGAGTCAGGAGAGCCAAGACAGAAACACAGCAGACAGCAGGAAGTAGCCTCGATGAGGTCTAGAAACCAACATGTTCATGCTTCAGACACATTTCATGGGTGAACTGAAGTCATTTGAAGGGACCAGGGCAAGTGTACAAAGTCCACACATTTTTCTTCCTCCAATTTCAAATCTTTCTTGCACATATACAAAATACCTATTTAATACCTTCAGCATCAGGTCCCAACAACCCATCATTCTGTCTATGATAAAAACAAGTAAAGTCTCACTCAGCTCCAACAACAAAAATTAAACTTGGGAGAGGCAAGGAGGGCTTTTCCTTCCCCTATGACATCTATGACAGTTACTACCTGCTGACCCTGCATGCGGCCTCAGATTTCTCAACACCAGTAGCTCACTACCAACCAATAAGCTGACATTTGAGATCAAATGTATTTGTTTTCTGTGCAATAATTCCTTAGATGTCAAGTCAAGATGGATGATGGTCATGCAAGTTTTGTCTTACGATGGGGGTTGGCAGGATTCTCTGTGATGGATTCTAGACACTGAAAAAAAGATGTTGGTCAACTTAGAGAATGATGAAAGCATCCGAGAACTTCCTTTGTTCCTGTTGACCAATACCACCAAAAGCTGGTTCTAGCTGGTAGTCGTGTACTGTAATAACCCAGGGATCATGTCATACATTTATATGGAAACCTTTCTTATGGAAATGAGCAAAAGAAAGCTCCAACTGAAATGCATGTCTTTGAAAACAATAATCTTCCAAATAAAGTCAATAAAAAAATATGAACATTAGAAAACTAACTTGGCCCATTACAGCTCAGGACAAAGGACAAGACAAGACTGTCTTTGAACATTTCTCCAAGAGTATGTAAGCTAGTTAATATACAGCAAGCATTCACGGGGGGGGGGGGGGGGGTGGGGGGGTGGAGAAGACATGTGCTATGGAAATTTTAAGAGCAAAAATATATCTTTAGTAACAAAGATATTAAAATAGTGCTTGCACTCATTTTACTTACACAGGAAGGGTTTTTTTTTTTTAAATTTAAACTCTTTTGAGAAATGAAAGATCATCAGATCACTAATAACTGCAGTTTCCTGAACAATTAAAGGAATTCACAAGATTTCAACCTACTGAGGAAATGACAAGTATTTCTGATTTTTATGGAAGGACTAAAAGAGCACTTTTATCTATAGCATCTACTCTGTAAGAATCACCGTTAAGTAATGAAGCTATTTTTTTTTTTTTTTTCACTTATAAGGAGTACTCAACATGGCAATGATTTGAAAACAGAGGAAACTTAACATCACTCATTTGGAAAGGTAATATTTTATATTTTTAAAAGACATTTGTCAGAGTTTTCTTTTTTATCTGTTGAGGTTGGATCTTAGAGCATAGTTTGCATTGTGGCAAACTTTTTGTTTCTAGTGTGTCAGCAGAAATGTCCTTTAGGTTACCTAGTTTAATTCTTCACAAATGTACTTTGTAAGACTGTCTTCAATGCATCATCCTAACATTGTTTGGCCCTGATAACATTCTGTATGTGTGATGGTCTTGTTTGGGTAAAAAAATCTGCTTTTTAATAAGTGATTCAATAAACTGTTGACAAATGATTTGTATAATATAGTATGGCCAGGGAGCAAGGTTTGTCCCTGTCATTATACACTGTATTCAGTTTGTCCACAAATGTTGCCATGTCCCCCTCATGTTGGAGCTCCTTATGCCATTCTGAATAGCAATGCAAAGATCAATATACCCTCTGCTGAAAACAACAGGACAGAACAAATGAATAATTTTATTTACAATAAAAGCCTCAGTCCCCAAATGGATACCACTAATGTTTAAATTCATTTTGCATGCTCAACTCAAGATGAGAGGTAGACACAACACAATGCAAGGGGAGGGAAGTAAGCAGAAGTAGTAACCATAATGGTTCAAATTTATTTAAGCCATGAACAATAGCTGGGCTGCACTGAGGCACATGAATAAAATGTCTGCTGCAGAATTCTGAAGATGCACTTTCCGAAGTGATTCTGTTCTCTCACCAAGAAACTATGAAAAGCATTTTCCAGTAACAAGAAATTAATGGAATAAAGACATTCTGACTTATTCTTGTAGTGCTAGACCACAGAAGCCAAAGCCTATTCAATCAGCTTTAAACAGCACTGGCAAGGACAGAAGTGTTTGCTTTAGGTGGGGACAAGGAGGAATTGAAGTAGCTCTTTTAAGAAAACAAACCATCTTGTTTCAAAAGCATATCTTCAGCCCCTTGAGCCGAAGCTTCTTTCCCTCCTCTGAAAGCTTTGAAAACGTCAGTGAGCAAAGTCATAAGAAATATGGGTTTGGTGGGGGGCAACAAAATGTTAGAGAGGACACTAAGTTCAACGATGACATTTCCAAGACTCTCATGAATGGCACACTCCCCAAAGGCCACCTGAATAGCATTTTTAAAAATAATTCATCAAAAATACCAAAGAAAATGTTCCACCTTACATAAAGATGCCAATATACTGCCTTTAAAATACAGACTTGTCCATTGACAAATTAACATGCAGAAAGAAATGGAAAAGATTCCCATCTGCCACCAATTCATTCGCTGCTTTTAGACTTAACTCCCTACACCCATACAATTGTAAATAGAATTGTGACTGACAAAACATGAAAGGAAAGTTTGGAAAATACATGATAATAAAGCTTGGACATGATAATAAAGCATCTGGAATAAAATGGTGACAAGACTTGGCTTTATGCATGGAATATGGAAAAGGCAGGACTTCAGTGGACTCTTATTGTTCCATTCTATTAACTGGAACAATGCATATGCTCCTGATGTTTACAGCTTCACTTCAGATTCAGTCAACATAGTACTTTTGGATGCTAAGAAAAAAGAGATGTGCAAGAGTAGGTCCCGCCCACAACAATGAATAATGCAGTGCAGAGACAAACAGGAATGCACATAGTTCTGACATGGGGCAGACTGGGATAATCGTTTGGCATGGTCCTGGAACAGAGTTTGAGCTCAGTAATGAAGTAATGAATGACTCAACATGTGAATAAGGAACTGAGCACTGCAAACAAAGAGGACAATAGACACAACACACACACACACACACACAAACACACACACATTCCAAAGAGACTGTGACAGTTATCAAAGTACTTCAGTTGGAATGAAAAAAAATGAAAAGACTCACTCTCCAGGTGAGGAAAGTGGCAGGGGAAAGTATGGCAAAGCAAAGTACCAAGTTTAAGAAATAGCCAGAAGAAAGGGAGATTGCGCCATTACAATGAAGGTCCTTAAAAATTATGCTAAGGAGTTTGGATTTAACCCTCAAAAGACAGAGGTTCATTAGTGGGTCTGTTAACAAGGGAACAGAAGAATGATACCATCAGAGCTGTAGTTTACAAAGAGTCATAGTCTGGATTGGAGAAGCCCAGAGGCAGGAGGCTACAAAAAGTTCCATGCCCCACACCTAAGGCTAGACTTGGGCAGGCAGCATAGAACACGACAGGATGATAAAAGCCCACTCCAGACATCTCACGGTTTATTTATGAAATGTTAGTGGGCTGAGCTATACACATCTTCAATTCCCAAATCTCAGGGCAAAATACTATAGTTTTCTGCAAGTGAATGGAGTACCTTATTAAGATGCTTCTCATGGTTACAACCTAACAGAGTTTACAAAGGTAAAATAAAATAAAAAGTTATAAAATCATCACATAAAAAAAGACTGTGTGAATATATTATCCACTGGCCCTGAGACCATTTTAAATACTGCAGATGTGGAATCGCTTTACAGAATATATTGATCACAAAAATGTTCTGGTTCTCACTGTTCTTTCCCTCAGAAAGGGCTGAGTCCTTCTCGCTACCTTCCAAACAAACTGAGATTTGTTGATTTTAATAAAATGCTTCCCAAGTCCTTGGCATTTACTCAAATGTATGGTAATTGCTCAGGGCTCATTTCCAAAATGGCAATTCCTGTGCTATCTGGAAAAAAAAACTAGTTATCATTCACTAACTGCTCATTATTCACTACAGACATTTCCCTAGAAGCAGGCATTTCCACTTTTCTTGAGTTAAAACTCATATATGCTCCAGGTCTTACTCATCAACTTTCAGAGTTGGTTAAAAAACCATGAAAAATCAAGTTACGTACGATCAAGCCATGAGTAAAAAAATCACAAAGCAAAGTTCATTCTATTATTAACAGTTTAAAAAAGTAGTGCATCTCTATGATCTCACATTTTTCTCAGTCCAAGGCATTAAGATTTGTTTAAATCCACATTTTATCCTAGGTTCCTTTACTTATTTTCTAAAAGTCAATTAAAGCGGGCACCCAGAGAGAGATGGCATTCAAACCATATTCTTTTGACACCTGAATTTACAGATATTTTGCTTTAAAAAAAAAAGTCCCTAAAGGAAAAAGACCACCGCAAACTTGCAGCAAAATCAAACGAAGAACTAAAACATTTCTGTTATTTGAAGAACATCAAGGTCTTTTAGAAGAACTCAATACAAACTTGGCATTAAACTTTAAAATTGTTTTGTTTTATAGGGTCTTTCTAAATCATTCTAGTTTGTATGTGTGTGTTTTACTCTAATAAAAAGAATATAGTTTTTAAATATTTAGACTCAATTTTATTTTTATACATATAAAAGAAGAATTTTAAATATTGAGAAGAAAAATTTCATTATAGCAAATAATATTATTTACTAGTTTGTTGTTTAATCATTAGTTTTCTAAATTTATATATTTGGCTAAAGTTTGGACTCAAAGAATTTGGGATTCTATCATATAATCACAATTATCTTTTGGTATATGTTTGTTTTATTTGTATTTTCTCAGCATATAATAGTTACATGACTAGGAAAGGAGATTATTCATAAAGTTCTCAAGTACTTTGAACATTTTCACTGGAAAAAATATAGCTTACTCTGAAAAAAAATCTTGGCATATTTGTACATTCAGAATTACTCAGAAATTCATTTCAAAGCAAAATCATGTCTCAGTGTGGAAAATACTTATTATCTGAAAATATCAAATTTTATTCTTGTTGCCCTCTGCATAGTAAACTAAGTTAGGGAGGAAAAAAAAATTCTGAAGAGTCAGTACAAAATTTATATGCACACAATCATGAGGAACACTTTCAACAACATAAAAATAACTCCCCTTAGCATTTCACCAATAACTGTTACTTCCACTGGAAAAAATAAAGCTCCTACTGAATTCCATAGGAGGGAGAGATGACAACTCAATGGTCAGAGGGAACAAAAACAACTACCACCAATAACACTAGACAATGATCTACCAGCTGGGATTTTTTTTCCCAAGAGGAGATGCTATTTCCAATCTTAACATTTAAAAAAGTATATTTATAAGTATGAATTTAATTAAAATGCATAACTCAAATGATCTCCAAGAAGTAAAGAAACAAAGTCAGTCTCAATTCTCACGTCATACCTTACTTCCACATCACAAAGGTACTACTCAATTTCTAATCTACCATTAAAATTCACAATGGATAAACTGAAAACCAAGTGTCCATGATATTCATTGGACCCATTTTAGAAGCACCTATTTATTTACTCAGCTTTGGTAGTAAAAAGGTCAAGCAACAATTCACCTCCAAAGCCACGGTTGCTAAGCAACTCTTTTCAAAAGTTCTGCAGCACTGATCAAGCATATTACTGGTGCCACCAACTGGATTCAGAATAAATGTAAGTAACATCTTACCTGGTTTCTCCAAAGTGGGGGTGGATTCCCTGTTTACTGGTTGTTTAGGCTCAGAGGTTTTATAGTTTTCCTCTCAAAAAAAAAAAAAAAAGAAAAGGATACGTCCTGGTACCACAGGTTTCCTATTCACAAGAGCGAAGGACAATTCTGTTTTTAAAAACACCACAGAGGGCTTGATGAGATGTTGGCCAAACCTGAAAGACATTTCCTCCAGTTGAAGCCTGAAACAAAAAAAAATATTAGGAAATAGATATTTATAAAATTCAGTAAGAAATTCAGTTTACATACCACCTTAAATAAAGCAAATTTGATTAGTACAGATTCTTAGCTGCGAGAGGATGCCATTTAAACTCTTCCCCATTGAATGACCACCAAGATGCATTCTGGGTAAGTCTTCCTAAAATACTCCACTGTCCCTACCAGTCATGCCTTGATTTGAGTTAGTATTTTTAAGCAGAAGCTTCCACATGAACAACAAAATAGCCTTTCCCGTTAAATCCCTCTGCACTTCAGGTTGTCACCTTAACTCAAATCCACAGGTCCTATTTGCCAGATACTTATTTTTACCCATGCATTTCATCACCTTTGCTAAGCTAAAAATTTTCATTGAGTATTAACTATAAACCTTTTAATTCTTAAATGCTTCTCTCAAATGGTTTTATCTTTGTTAGTATAATAGCAATTTAGAACAAGTATAAACAGTGTATGACCTTGCCTACAATTACAAAATATATGAATACTTCCAGAGAAATATTCTAGTGAAATTTTCAAAATTAAAGGAAAAACTTGAGAAAAAGAACAATTCTTGGTTGGAACAGAGCCAGAAACAGCAAGGTATCTGGTATTCCATGTCCTTCTTTTGGGGGAAAGCCACAGAGAGGGTTTGAGGGAGACTTGGCACTTGGTACCTAGGGTGAGCCAAATCCACCCAGCACCAAGGAATGATTTTTCCATCAAGTGGACGCCCATACATGACAAAGTTACTTTGTGAATGACTAAGACACACCGTCCCTGGGACACTACCTCATTTTTCTAATTCAGGAACTGCCTACTACAAAACGGATGAACACAGATCAACCTATGGGGAAACAGGGATAGGATTACAAAAAAGGATAAAATCAGAAAATGGTTGACTATTTGTGATATTGTGAAATATACATTTGGTTTTCCATCATATTTCCTGGTACACAAATCCTGAAATGCTTAAAAATTCCAAAGTGTTGTCTTTTGTGTGCTAAGAATTGACTGGTAGCTGGCAGCACCTAGGTAGGAGGGGCTGGTCACCAGAAAGACAAAAGCAGGAATATAGGGTTGAGGCTTTCGACCCCACAACCTCTCGAGGGAACAGAGGGACTGAAGGCCAAAAGTTTAATCAGTCATGTCTATGTAATGAAGCCTCCAAAAAACGAAAAAAAGAAATCAGGGTTCGGAATGCTTCCAAAGAACTGAACAGGTGAAGATTCCTGAAGGGTGGCATGCTCCGACACCCATACCTCGCCTATGCATCTTTTCATTTGTGTCCTGTATAATATTCTTTATAATACACTGGTAAATGGAACTGTTTCCATGAATTCCGTGAGTCACTCTAGAAAATTAATCAAACTCAAAGAGGAGGATTGTGGAATCCTGGAGTTATGGGCCAGAGGTTCTGGAGGCCCAGATTTACAACTGGTATCTGAAGGAGTGGGGGCAGTCTTATGGGACTGAGTCCTCAACCTGTGGTGTCTGAGGCTATCTTGAGGTAGATAGCATCTGAGTTGAATTGAATTAGAGGACACGTAGCTGGTGCCCACTGCTTGGTGTGTGGAGAAAAGCCTCCACACATTTGGCCACATAGTATTTTGCATTTGTCTGTGTGAGAGCAGAAGAAAAACATGTTGAATGTGTTTTTTCCTCAGACTATTCTATAAAACAAAGTAATAAATGCTTGATTGTCTAATGATTTTGATGTTCTTATAGACACACAAGACAGAGTTATGGAAATGTCATTTACTGTAGAAGCACCCACATAGGCAGAACTTGACACACTTCAGGTACTAAAGAAATAAGATGGAAAATTTACCCCAATGACACAGATACTGGTCTTTAGAACATATACAACTAACTCACTGAAAATGAAGGGTCAGTAAGGAAGTAGAAAATCATGTAACCCAACATTTCTCAGGGTGTGGTCCCTTGACCAGCAGCATCAACATCACTAGGGAACTTGCAGAATGCAAATTCTCAGGGCCCACCCCAGACTACTGAACCAGAAACTTTGGAAGAAGTGTCCAGCAATTGGTGCTTCAATAAGCTTTCCAAGTGATGCAGAACTACTGATCAAATCCAACTATCCTCCCAATCCCTGGGCCCTTTCCTACAGAATCCCCACCAAATGACCAGCTTGCATATGCTTGATTATGCCCAGTGATAGGAAGTTCTCTATTCCTCCTAAAATAGTCGACTCTACAAATAACACAATTGTTCTTCATACTAAGTCCATGTATTTGTCATGAATTTATTCCTTGGGACCATATAAAATAAGTATCATGTAAGTGGCAGTGCTTCAGATATGAGTTAACCATTCTTTACTTCCCCTGGTTTTTCTAGAATCTGCACGGCAAATCATGTCAACTACTCTACAAAACAGTATTGGTTCAAGTGACTAGTAGCTACTTCCGGTTATTTGCCTCTCCAGTATCTACTTCTTGTAGTTCTAGTCATACCACTGATTTTGGTGGGGGTAATACCCCCACCATATTCTATCCTACTTCATGGTTCTAGGGATGGGCAAAGGTCCCATTCAGGATCCATAGTCCTTTGACACATGATTTGTTCAGGAGCGGATGCAGGACACAAAATGAGCCAATTGAAGGCAAAATTATCCTTCAGAGGAATACCACAGATACTAACAAGGGCTGCTCATTTCAGCTGAATTGCCAAGCTGACAGAATATGAACCTGAAACAGCTAGAGGTTTCCCTAAAAAGAGTCCGCCTGATGTTAGAGCCAGCACTGAAGCCAAGAGAGCCAAGACACAGAGAGACTATACCCGATGACATTTTCTGAGCACCTGGATCTAACAATGCTAGAAGGAGTAATGTCCCTGGAGTTTGCTTCCCCTTAAAGACAACAGTACAGAACTGACTTAAACACAAGCTCTAGTTGTTGAGCTATGATTATCATGAGCCCATGAAAGGCTCTTCCCTGGCTTTCATTTTTCTTATTATCTTCCCTTTTATCATCTATGCTTGGCCCCACTTATTATTTACTATTATTATTCTTCCCTTCCCACCACAAGGATTCACTTTTTCATAATTAATGTAGTATTTAGAATCCTCTTTACATGTTCATGAACATATTTCATGTCAAAAGTATACAGTGCTCTTATACATGGTTTTAAAATTTGTATACAAATTGTATGTTTGAAATCTCATTTTTCTGTATTCTCTCAACATTGTTTGAGACTCATCCATGCTGCCATAAATGACTCCTCCTCACTGCATCCACTGTAGTGTTCCTTGCCCATTTCTCTAGTGTTACAGAATTAGCTCGACTACAGTCTTTTATCACAAATCACAGTGACTACCATTCTTATAATATTTCTCTGGATACCTATACTAGCATCCCATTATCGGGATTCAGGTTTTACACATACTTATATTTTCTAAAATATAATACACCAGCTTGCATTCCCAGCAGCAATATGTGAAGATTTCTATTTTCCCACATCCTTGCCAGCACTTGATAGTACTATCTGCTGAGAAATAAAAATAAAATTCTAAGCTTCCAACTGACTGAACAGAGTTTCCTGGCCAGGAAGACTCCAGAAAAACCTTGAAAACAGTTCTTGGCCATGACAGGTTGGGAGGTTGGACACACCTCATTATAATCCCTCCCTCATCAAACACCATCAGGATGTGTTCCCTGAAGGCTAAACAGAAATCAGCCCTTTCAAAAGACGCTATCACTGATATCCACCTGCCCAACACTGCCACTCCTTTTCTGCCTGATAAGAGACTACCCACTACACAGAGTGTTTCTAGCCAGTCCTGCAGAGAAATGCACAATATGGGTTTTTGTGTCCTGTGCTTCACCTTTTGATGTCAGAAGCCCTAAACTCCACCCTGGGATCATGCTAATGCCACCATTTTTTTGTACCTAGGTCCGATAAAGGGGCACAATGCTCAAATGCATATGGGCATGTTTTTCCTTTCATAAATATTCATAACTCCTCCTATAGCTTATTAAATATGTATATTTAGCCATATAGCTCAGCATAAATTCCTCTTCCCCTTGACCCTCCCTCAAAGTGTCTGTTTCTGGCTTCTGGTGGGAGGCTATGCTTCCCAACCTGTCAGAATGGCCACCCTGAAGGCTGTAACCCTTTATGAGAAATAAAGATCTCCTTTTCAAATGTATAAACCTCATTATTCTTTAGTTGACAATGCTTTCCTAGCTTGTAACAATAGGGAAAATGGCATCTTTTCCTTTTAATTTGCTTGTCTCTAATAGTGATATGTGGATGTGCATATGTACATTTCTCCTTTTCTGAATTGTTAATTCACATACTTTGTCCTCTTTTATATTGGTCTCTTCCCTTTTAAAAATTTCTGCAAAAATTTACGGAGTACAAGTAAAAGTGCAGTTTTATTACATGCATACATTGGGTACTGGTGAAGTCAGAGCTTTCAGGGTATCCATCACCCAAATAAGATACTTTACCCATTAAGTAATTTATCATCATCTACCCCTCACTTTCATCTTCTCACACTTCTTATACATGTATCTCTATGTGGATACATTTAGTTTCCACTTACAAGTGAGAACAAGTGGTTATCTATTTTTCTGTGTCTGACTTGTTTCATTCCTTCTATTTTCTGATTTTCTAGAGTTCTTTGTATATTCTAAATATTGATCATGGTCCACTAAACACAACAATTATATTTTCACCATCCTCTAATTTTGCTATTGTTCCTGCCAATGAACAAAAATCCTTCATTTTGATGTATTCAAATCCATCAACTTTCTTTTTATAGTTTGTGCTCTGTGGATCTTGTGTAACACATCCTTCCCTACCATAAGGCTGCAAAAATAAATTCCTATATTTTCTTCTATCGACTTTATATTTTCACCCTTAACAGTTCAGTATTTATTTCACTTGGAACTTTGTTTATAGTATGAAGTATGAAAATAGTTTCATTTTTCTCCTTTTGCAAGCCAATTTTTCTAGTACCAGTTCCTGGGAGGGATTACACCAAGTTCCCATATGTACATAGGAATGTGTCTAGAGTCTGTTCTATTCTGCTTCTATGTCAGATGTTGTAGAATGAAGGTCACCAATTTTTTTGGTGCCCAATGCAGCAGGCCAGACGGTCTCTGTTGCAACTTCTCAACTCCATCATGGCAGCATAAAAGCAACCACAGATAATACATAAGTGAATGGCTGTGTCCCAATAAACCTTTATTTACAAAAACAGGCAGGCAGAAGCCCAAATTTGGCTTATTGGCTGTAGTTTGCCAGCTCCTGCTATATAGTGTTAATGTCTTGCAGAGAGAGAATCTATTTTTCTTAATTTATTCTCCGATATAAATTTTAGCCTCAACTCTGCCCCTTCAAAAAAAAAAATCTTGCTTAGATGTTGATTGGACTGAATTTAAATTGTAATGAGGGTGGGGAAAATGTGACATCTTCACAATATTCAATGAAGCCATTTATGAATGCGGCATTTATGTTCTTTAATACCATAATAAAACTCTTGTAATAGAGTTTTAAATTTCCCTTATATGTTTTATGCATTCTATCTTAGATTTATTCCTAGATAGCTTTTAGTTTATGTCACTATTATAAACGGTATCTTATTATGGTCTTAGTTTATAATTAGTTACTCCCAATACAGAGGAAAGCTATTGATTTTTATATGTTCTTACAGTTGGCAACCTAGCTAAACTCTTGCATTGCTGCTAATGGTTTCTGCTGATTCGCTTTGGTTGTTTATATAAATGAGTTCACTTCAAAATAATGACAAACATATCTTTTATTGCAATTCTTCTATTTTTTGTTTCTTTCTTTGTCTTATTGCATGGGTCCGGTATCTGGTAATGTGTTGAGAAGTAGAAGTAACACAGGCATCCTTGTCTTTTCCCTAATCTTAAAAGTAATGAGTCAAAAAATTTTTTTTTCCATTAAGAATGATGTCTGCTCTAGGTTTTTAGTAGAAAGCCTTTATCAGGTAAAAAGAAATCCCTTTTATTTCATATTTGTTAAGGGTTGATTCCATTTTAGAGAAGAAAAAAATCTTATTTTATGAAATGCTTTTTCTGTATCATTGATAATACAATTGTTTGTTCTCTGCCACTAACATGGTAAGCTATATTAGGAGATTAAAAAAAAAACAAAACATTAACCTGATATAAGGATTAAAATGGCTGATGTGAGGCAGCTAGAGCATGTTTCTCCCACTGAATAAACCAAAACAGATTTTGCTCAGCTCCCAGAGAGTAATAGGACCAACAGCATGCTCCATGACGCTTCAAAAGAGTGATGATAACCACAAAGAAAAGAAAATCTATCGCCCTGGGTTGGAATTGGTCAGACTCTCACCCATACCACCATAGTCCACTGACAGCCTCCAGATGCAATGAGGAAGGTAAGTGAGGGGAATTTAGGAGTTGTCTCCTGAGGACTTAGAGGGTCTCTGAGCCTTGTAAGACTCCAGTCTCTCATGGGAAACTGTCTTACCCACAGCTATGCTCTGCTGAAGCCCAGGAGGAACAGTGCAAGCAAAAAGAAAGCCTCCAGCAGCGCAAGCTGCCATTTCCCAGGAGCTCAACCTTTGTGGTCAGGGCAGCTGCTTTCTTGCTGGCATAGGTGGGGCTGGGCCCTAAGGGCAAACTGCCACTGCAAACAATACCTGACTGATGCCCATTGCCATGAGAATGCCTTAGGTCTTGAGGCCTGCAGCACCTTTGACAATCAAAAGGTAAATAGACTGAGGCTAAGGTGGGAGCCAGTGGGACTCACTCCCACAGCAAACTCTCACTCCCCATGTAAACTCTTTTGTGCCTGCCCTGCACAACAGCATTACTGCAGTGGCCAGGGACTCCCTTTTAATTCTCTCGAGGTAGTCAAAGTTGCACTCTTATGGGATGCTTGAGTTCTTTTCCCCTGTACTCACCTCAAAGGCTCAAAACAGAAGGAGAACTTGGGTGATCTCCAGAGCCCCACCCTCTACCTAGGTTGGCTGTGCACTAGTTGGAAGAACACATGGCCAAGGACAAAGTCCACAGCCACCATCACAATTGGTTCTCTCCCAGAAGCACCACCTACTGGCTGGAAGTCAACAGTACAATCTACCACATTGGATATAATACCTCGGCTTTGGGGAAGGCCTGATTCCAAATCCTAGATATCATTACTTTCCAAGCCATTCCAGCCACTCAGGATGCTGAGAGCCAGTGAAGTTATTCAGCACAGGACTGCTACAGCAATTGAGAAACTCACCACACAAAGGATATATATAACCAAGGGAATCCTACAGTACCTATCCCAGCCCCCTGCCAACCTCAAATAAGAAGAAATCATCTATCCAAATGAGAAGGAACCAGAAAAATAATTCTGACACTATGAAAAACTGCCACTGCAAACAACACCTGACTGATGCCCATTGCCATGAAAATGCCTTAGGTTTTGAGGCACTTTTCAGCACCCTCAAAAGACAACACCAACTCTTTAGCAATGAACCCTAACCAAAATAAAATTTTTGAAATTCCAGACATAAAATTCAAAATATGGATAAAATTTATCAATAAGCTTCAGAAGAAAATTGAAAACCAACATAAAAAAATTAAAAAAAAAAACTACTTAGGACATGAATAAAAAATTCTCTAAAGAAATGAGATTTTTTTTTTTAAAAAAGCTGAAATTCTGGAAATAAAAAAATCACGCAGGGAAGTACAAGATGCAGTGTAAAGTTTTAACAGTAGACTGGAACAAGTAGAGAAAGGATCTCAGAACTTGAAGACAAGGCTTTCGAATTAATTCAATCAGACAACAATAAATAAGAGAATAAAGAGAACAGAGCAAAGTCTCCAAGAAATGTAGGATTATGTAAAATGTTCAAACCTAAGAATCATGGGTGTTCCTGAGGAAGACGAGAAAGCAGAAGGCTTGGAAAACCTATTTGAGGGAATAATGGAAGAAAACTTCCTTGGCCTTGACAGAGATCTAAACATCCAGATACAGTTAGCCCAAATAAACCCCAGGAGATTCATTGCATAAAGGTTATCCCTAAGGTATATAATCATCTGGTTATGCAAAGTTAATGTGAAGGAAAGAATTTTAAGAGCAGTGAGACAAAAGCATCAAATAACTTGCAAACATAAACCTATCAGACTAACAGCAAACTTACCAGAAGAAACACTACAAGCCGGAATAGATTGGGCCCCATCTTCAATCGCCACAAACAGAATAGCAGTCAGCAAACCCTATTTCTACCCCACACCTCTAAAGTTTTATAAATTTTTAAACAATGTACAATACTCATAAAAAGGACTGCTATCCAGAATCTACAAAGAACTCAAACAAATCAGCAAGAAAAAAAGCAAAGAACTCTATTAAAAAGTGGGCAAACGGCGCGGCCCGACGACTCATGGCGGCCGCGGCTGCGGCTGGGGCGCGGCGGTGAGCTAGCAGCGAGCCTGGCGGTGGGCGTGCGCCGAGCCCGGCCCACCCCGCGTGCCCCCGGCCCCGCGCCCCTGATGCTGCGCGGGCGCTGAGCCCGCCCGGCCTGGACGATGGTGAAGTACTTCCTGGGCCAGAGTGTGCTCCGGAGCTCCTGGGACCAAGTGTTCGCCGCCTTCTGGCAGCGGTACCCGAATCCCTACAGCAAGCATGTCTTGACGGAAGACATAGTGCACCGGGAGGTGACCCGTGACCAGAAGCTCCTGTCCCGGCGACTCCTGACCAAGACCAACCGGATGCCCCGCTGGGCTGAGCGACTGTTTCCGGCCAATGTTGCTCACTCGGTGTACATCCTGGAGGACTCTATTGTGGACCCACAGAATCAGACCATGACCACCTTCACCTGGAACGTCAACCACGCCCGGCTGATGGTGGTGGAGGAACGATGTGTTTACTGTGTGAACTCTGACAACAGCGACTGGACCGAAATCCTCCGGGAAGCCTGGGTCTCCTCCAGCTTGTTTGGCGTCTCCAGAGCTGTCCAGGAATTTGGCCTCGCACGGTTCAAAAGCAACGTGACCAAGACCATGAAGGGTTTTGAATACATCTTGGCCAAACTGCAAGGTGAGGCCCCTTCCAAAACACTTGTTGAGACAGCCAAGGAAGCTAAGGAGAAGGCAAAGGAGACGGCGCTGGTAGCTACGGAGAAGGCCAAGGACCTGGCCAGCAAGGCAGCCACCAAGAAGCAGCAGCAGCGGCAGTTTGTGTAGCCAGCCCACTGCCGCCACGCACCCCGGACAGCTCGGCTTAGCTCCCTCTGCCCCTCCCATTAGACTTTATTATTAAAAATCAGTTCCAGCCCTGACCCCTGTCCAGGGGGTAGGTTGGGTGGTGTCTGGGTTGACAGCAGTGCACCAGGCACGTCATCCGTGTCTGAGCCAGGCCTGCTTCCCCCACGGGGCAGCTGAGGACAGTTACAGAAGTGTGGTGACTCGCCCAGGCCACGGGCAGTGTGCAGGTGCAGTGGCAGCAAACGCTAGGCTGGAAGCCCCATGAGGGCAGGGCTCTCGGTGTTGTTCTCTGATGTGTCCCAAATACCTGGAACGGAATCTCACACGTCGTAGGCACTCAATAAATACTTGTTGGATTCAGTCGCTCCAAAAAAAAAAAAGTGGGCAAACAACATAAACAGACATCACTCAAAAGAATATATAAACGGCCAACAATCATGAAAAAATGTTCAACATCACTCATCATCAGGGAAATACAAAATAAAGCAACAATGAGATACCACCTTACAGCAGTCAGAATGGCCATTATTAAAAAATGCAGTAGATGCTGGCACAGTTGTGGAGTAAAGGGAATATTATACACTGTTGGTGGGCCTATAAATTAAGACAACCTCTATGGAAAGCAGTATGGAGATTTCTCAAACAACTAAAAGTAGATCTACCATTTGATCCAGCAATCCCACTACTAGGCATCTACCAAAAGGAACAGAGATCATTATACAGCAAAGACACCTGCACTCACATGTTCATCGCAGTACAATTCACGATTGCAAAGCTGCGGAATCAACCTAAATGCCCATCAACTGATCAGTGGATAATGAAAATGTGGTATATATACACTATGGAATACTCTTCAGCTATCAAAAAGAATGAAATAATGCCTTTTGCAGCAACTTAGATGAAATTGGAGAACATCATCCTCAGTGAACTAACTCAGGAACAGAAAAAAACACGGCATGTTCTCACTTATGAGTGGGAGCTAAACTAAGGATCTGCAAAGGCATAGAGAATAGTATAATGGATACTGGAGACTCAGGCGGGGGAGTGGGGAGGAGTGGAGGGACCAAAAAACCACCTATGGGGAACAATGTGCACAGGTGGGGGTGGTACACTGGGTACACTTAAAGCCCAGATCAAAACTATTTGAAGCTATCAAATAAAAAAATTTTTTAAAAAACCCCTGACCTCTCTCTGCCCTGGTTCACTCCTCCTCCCTTCTTCCTCATCCTCAGAAATGCTACCACCAACCATCTTCTCAGTTACTTAAACTAAAAACCTAGGTGTTATCATCATTTCTCATATTTCTTCATATCCAATCCATCAGGAGCTCTAGATTCTACATCCAAGATATATCTCAGACCTGTTCACTTCTCACCATCCTTGCCATCATCCTAGTTGCAGCCACCAAGGTACAATGGCCTAATTGACCTTCCTGCTATCACTCTTGTCCACCTACAATTCATTCTTCATGCAGTAACCAGGAGTGAGCTCCTAAAACCCATAAATCAGGTCATAAATTTAGTATGCTTCAGCGGCTCTCATTATGTTTAGAGTAAAACTCTCTTTACTCCTTATTGTGACCAAAAGACTGCCACATGTCTTAGCTTCTTTTACTAGTATCCACTTCATTTCATACCATATTGTTCTTCTCCACACCTCTACTTATGCCTCAAACACTCCAAGCTTGTTCTTATCTCATGGCCTTCACATTTACTATTCCCCTCAATGTAGTCTTTCTTCCCTTGACTTATTCATGTCATTTATGTCTCAATGTCACATCTTTAGAGAAGGCTTCCTTAAACTACCTAAGGTGGGCATTATCCTGCCTGAGTTTCTTCATAGCACTTACCATGATCTGAAGTTATCTGGTTTATTTATTTGCTTCTTTTTTTATTTTTAGAATTTCCAACAGAATACGAGCTACCTGACACATGAGCCTTATCCATTTTTTCCACAAACATATTTTCAGGGCCTAGAACAGTCCTGACATATGGCAGGTACTCATTAAACATGTGTTGAGTACAAGAGTAAACTGTATCAAATAGGAAACCCTTTAACTTTTCATGTCTCTGGAAATTGAGTTTGCTTTTGTCATTAGCTATTTCACTGATGTAATATAAAATACACATTTATTTTCTTCTTGGCCAGTTTGCAAAAGAAACTCAGAGTTACAATCTGGTAAACCATCTTTATAAAGTATTCATCAGCCTGGTTATAGTTTTGTAAATCTTTCATTAATTATTCTCAATTTATACCTTGTTGAGGTAAGGCTAGTAGTATAGCTTCCTCTATGTTTTCTGGTCCACATAATTTCTATAATAATTATCTCTTTCACAAATATTCTCCATAACAAACCACTCAAAAACTCAGTGACTTAAAACAGTAATCATTTACTTTTGCTCTCGCTTCTGTAAGTTAACTGGGGGTCAGCTGAACTTTGCTGGGAGCCCTACCCCCGCCATGCCTCCCAGCTTCCTTGGACCAGTAAGTTAGTGGGGATAAGTTCTTCTCATGATGACTGCAGAAGACTGAAACATAGTTGAAAATACCCAAAGCCTCTTAAGTCAGGCTTGGAACAGGCATGCTAACCCTTCTGCCTCATTTTGTTGACCACAGCAAGTCACACTGCCGAATCTAAGGTCAAAGGGCAGGAACTTCAAAGTCACATGGAAAACATCACTGACATAGAGAAGGTAAAAAATGGTGGTCACTAATGAAATCAAAACCTACCACAGTTACAGGGAGCTGACTTTTCAAAGCATTTGACAATATAGTCTTTATAATGTACCCTTCCTCACAGAGCTAGTAGTGTTCATATTCCTGAATGCTATGGTGAAAAGGAGAAACTATGAAAAATATTCGTAGGGTGTGCATAAAAATGTTCATATAAATTATGGACAAAGGCCTAGGCTAATTCAGTATGGACATCATCTACAACTTGCTATCTCAATTATCCTTTATGCCTGGCTAGCATCTTTCCATGGATGCTCATATAAGAGGGAATGGGGCGTAGAAGAATCCTGGGTGAGATAAAAACAAGTCATATATGAAAAGATTCAAGGAGTTCGAAGGGTTTGCCATAGAGAAGACTCAGGAGAAACTTAGAATTGCCTCCAAATATTTAAAATGTTATTTATGAGAGAAGGTTTAGACCTATTCTGTGGGGCCACAAAAGGCAGTATCTGTGCAGACGGACAAGTCATAGGAAACAGGATTGGGCACAATATGTGGCAGAAAATTCAAAACATGAGGACTGCCCAGCAATGGCAGCGTTCTCATCACAGAGGTATTCAAAAGGAGGCTGGAGAGAGACACTTAACTCATTCACAATCACTGACGTGAATTTACATCATTCCAGATTTTGTCCCTGGTTGCTACTGACGCACATTTACGTCTTTACAAATTCTGTTTCTGAATGCTGCAACACTGTCATATGTAGGTGTTATTATTTTTTGCTTGAAAATGAATAGTCAGGCAAGGAGAGAGAAAGTTAATTGAGATAATTATCTGATATCAACTCTGCAATGTTGTTATTGATTTACGTAGTTGGTAAAAATTGCAAGTTGGTCATTATTTTGTTGTGATTAGTGTTGTATACTTGTACTTTGATATTTCAGGGTTTTCATACTTTAACATTAAAAATAATTTGCCATAATTATGGAAAATGAAGAAATATATATGCTGATGAGTTTTCCGAGGATGAAGGTGAATCTAGTGAACTTATTAGTGATAGTGAGACAGATAGCGATGTGATGATGCAATGTAAATGAAGAAACTATATATAATATACATGATACACATATATATATATAATATGTATTCAGTTTATGATCCGAATAAAAATACAAAGTATGGAATGCTAGTCAGAGTGGTGTCTGAGGCAAATACTGGATATGTCTGCAATTTTCAGCTGTATTATGAAAAAGGTGACAATTAGAAGTTTGCAGTAACCAGCTTCAGATTTTTTTTTTATTTTCACCCATTCTCAGTGTTAGGAAAGCAAAAAATTTGCCGATTGCGAATTTGTTGATAAACATGATTGAAACTAGCCTAGTAGCCATCATTTATTGAAGCAGGGGCTGTGCCAAACCTTTAACCATGTTCTTTCTAATTCCCACAACAACCCTGCAATGTTGGCATTGTTCACAATTTACAGCTAAGGAAATTAAGGCATGGAGCAATTAGATAATTATTCTAAGTCAAAGAGGCAATGGGTGGAGGAGCTAGGATCTGGCCCGAGGTCTGTTTGATTCCAGAACACCTGCTCTTTCCACGATACCTGCATGGCCATTTGTTGGGATAGAGAATTGAAATATTCAATGGAAACGAGCTTTACAAACTCTTCCAGACCTTATGGTTACAAGTCTAAGAGCTACCACTAGGGTCACAGCCAATGCAGAATTGCTTTTGTACTCATACTTTTGTACTCATACTTTCTGAAAAACTCTTGTGGGCCTTGGTTGATTGATATTGATCTTGAAAGCTTCCTATAAGATTAAAACCCAGGGTGCTATGCCTAAGATTCACAATCATATTCACACTGCACTTTTAACTTGCAGCGCCTCTTCCACAGAATTTCAGTGACGTCCCCACGCTGTGGCTTGTTAATCCTCACATGTTCTCTGTGGGGGTGAGTACTGGCAAATGGGAAGTCCAGGAGGGGATGACTCACTCAGCAAAAGGAGGCAGAGATGGGGTGAGGGAAAGAGCAGAAAGAAACACTCTATCTCTACACCTAGCCCACAATTCCACTGCCTCTCCCTTCCCAGTTCTCCTTTTTCAACAAGAGAATGGCTCAGTGTAGTCACCTGCCCTCATTCCCACCACTACCTCTCCCCCGTACAACCTCCAGCCTCCACATAGCCTCATCAAGGATACATGTGCTTCCTGCCCTCTTCCAAGAGAGCATGCACTTCTTCCTTTTTGAGAAGAGTCTCCCTTAGATGGATTTTCAAAGTGGGTGGTCAAGGGGATCTACTTTCCAGGCTGCTAGATTTTATTTTGATATTTTGATATAATTGCTATAAGCTGATTTAAATATTTCAATGAATAATTCCATTTTGTTTTCATCTTTAGGCTTTTAAAAATGCAGAATGTCATACTAAAAATTCTAATAAGTAAAATGTGCAATGCATAATAAAATGTGCATATTTTTTCATTACCATCTGCTCCTCTTTACACTTCCAGGGAAAGACTTCTTTAAAGGGTTGAAACTTCAGTGGGGTACACAATGTCAATCTTACACACTTTACCACTTGGCTTGGGGAGTAATGTGTGCTGCTAGAGAAGTATACTAATTAAAGACTCAACCAACCTGTGGACCATTTGCTTAGCAGAACAGACAGAAAATCTATGAGGGTTCTGGAGTCATTTGTCTGTGAGCCAACAACCATTTTTCACCATTGTACACAGCCTTACTTTATGGAATCACAGAATCTCAGGGTGGGAAAGACTTTAGCCATTTTCTACCTCTACTTTCTATTCAATGCATTATTTCCTCCTAAAAGCACAACAGGTATGTGATTGTCTAGCCTCTACTTTTCCTCTTCCAATGAAATGCTATGGCTCCCTAGCTATTTTATATAGAAAGTTTTCATTCTACTTTAATTAAAAAAATTTTTTTCGACACCATTTACCCATATTGATAATAAATCTACTCTGTGAAAAGCACTGTCTTGAGTACCAAAGGAGATCTGAAGAGCTATGTGAAAACCCTTGTCACTGAGGAACTCACAGTTGAGTAGGGGAACAGGATACAACTCAGGACACCTAATAATATCAGGCTGTAAATGTCCAGAGTGAAACTCATGGACACCATGCTAAATGATGACAAGGCTAAAAGAAGGGAGAAAGCCTCTCTGGTTGTGGTGGTTCAGGAAGAATCTCATGATATCCATGGTGAGGTGATCCGGAACCTTAAGATTCAAGAGGCCATGTCATCTGGCCCAGCTCTGCCTTTAAGTCAGCCTGCAAACTCTTCTCTTCCTTTCCTTGCTCAGTTTCAAATAAGCTGCGTGCCACTGAGAGAGATGAACTGCTGCTTGATGATCAGAATCCTGTTAGAGAAAACTGGCAAAGGGATATAGTCCAGACCATGTTCCTTGCTGACAAGAGGTGGGGGTGCCTTTCCTACACTGAAGGCTTGTCTGGGGGATGAGGTGGAAATGCCTTGCTGCAAAATGGACATGAAACATGGAAACAAATGCCCAGCACCAGACAGAGACTCCAGAACAGAGTCATCTCTTCCTCTTTGTTTTTGGTTTCCATGGAAATCTCTTGATGTGTGAATGTACCAAAGGCAGAATGTCAGCGACTGGTATGTGAAGGGTAGGCAGGCTGTCGGCACTGGGGCATAACATGAAATGGCAGGTGTGTTGCAACCAGGGGCCAGAAAATGGTCATGGAAAAGCTAGAATCAGAAACCCCTGGGGGCTGTACTGAAGCTAATAATGGTGATCAGGAGCTTCAGAAACATGGACTGACTGGATCCAGGTTGAACCTGATAGATATACACAGAGAATTCCAAATGAATAACAAAAGTGAATAACAATGTGACACATCTTCCAAAGAAATAAAACCTACTTGACAGCAGGACTATTACATTCGTTAAATCCTGTTTGTAGAATGTATAAAAATTGGCAAGCTAAAAATAAGCTATTTTGTTTTGTTGTTGTTGCTGTTTGTTTGATGTAGTGTCTAAGTGCCGACAGCAGCAACTAAGGCAGGAAGAATGGGGTGACATAGTCTATGGCTATACCACCCAGAAGACACCCAATCTCGTCTGATATTGGAAGCTAAGGAGGGTCGGGTCTGGTTCTGGGGTAAACTGGTATGTCAAATCCGGGCCCATGGTGTGGCACCTGCTGTGTAGTAAGAAGATATATGTCTAGTTAGACTCATGTCAATTTCTTGGCGTAGTATAGTGCCCAGGAATCTATAGAGTTCTGAATATCTTAGTTACAATTAATTTTTAATTATTTATTTGCAATGGCTGGGGGACACCAGTACATGGACAATACACAAGCCTCAAATTAACCTTGATCTGCAATTTCAAACTTCTACAACAGCCTTTAAGTGGAGCTCTCCCAAAGTGGGAGAGTGGCTGGTCAGGCTCACATCATCTCTCTGCTACTATCCAAACTCTGGGCAGGGGGTGATGACACATGGTGCAATGGCCAGGGACACAGAGAAGGGCAAAGCCCAGTTAATCAACTCCCAAAGATAAGTTGATCTAACCAGGCCTCACTTGACTCCCATCCCAGAGGCTAATCTGAAAAACACGTAGTGAAGGAAAAGAACCCATGCTTCTTTCCTCCGCCCTACTATTCACTGTCCTGAGGGGCAAGTGCAGTAGAGCAGGAGGGAGAGAAAGCATCTCAAGTTGCACAGCATCTAGATATATACACGTATGTACAGACCTGCACAAAACAAGCACGTCCCCATACAAACTATCCCTGAAGCAAGCCACGATTCCCCCTAGGAAAGAACACATGATAACAATACATTATGCTTTTAAATTCAACAAACTGCCACCTGTGCTGAACATTTGAGTTGTACGTCGACTCCATGCAGTAGCAAGACCGTGGGTTCAATTTTACAGATGAGGAAACTGAGGCAACATGCCTCAGCCATGGTCACAGAACTGGTGGATGGAGGCATCTCCACAAGAAGGGTCTGCTACCCAGGGCTCTTTCCTTGGCATCTGTTTCTCCTCAGGGATTAGGAGGTAGGTGGGAATATACTGGGAAGAGCTCTACCATTTGGTCAACCCTGCTACAGGGCTAACCCCTTACCCCTACTCCCAATGCCTCTTCCTCTTCAAGAAGCCCTGTACCCATACGGACCAACCTGACCCTTCTCACTGGAATTATGGTACATAATCTAAAAGTGTCCCTGGAGAGCCGAACCTTTAAACCCACCACTTTTCATGACATCAACACAAGGCAGCTATTATTGGTACCATTAAGCTAGGACAACTAGAACATAGTCTGTGAGCCAGAGGCCGGCGGGTGAAAATGTCAAGTCTCCTAAGAGATCACAGTGCCTATGTTGGCCCTTCTCTCTACCTCTTCCTGCAGCAGAAGCACTGTCCACTCTCTCAGCCAAACCAGACGTCAACAGAAATGTTCCTCCCTGGGCATGGCTTTCCTTCTGAAGCGTGAAGCTTTGTGTAAAGAATGACCTAGATTTTTTGGATGAGCAATTGAAATCTATAAATGTCTAACCAAGCGCATGAATTGCCTAAAGTGAGAAAGAGCTTTTAGCTGTATTGCCTCTGCTGAGCAAGACAGCTGGCCTTCCTTGGGGACTGCAGTCTCGATCTGGACTTGTCATGTCTGAAGAATCAGAAGTCTGAGAAGTCGTCAGGGAAGTTGTCTTCTTCAATTCTGCAGATCGGACACAATTCTGTGGATGGGAGTTAGGGCCTGGGGCTAGGAACTAACCACAAGGGCAGGAAGATGGCATGACAAGTCCTGAGCAGAGCCAGGGAGCTGATTCTGGGACAACACTATGACTTCACACTCTAAGAGCCATGGCTGAAGTTAGTGCCAACTGAATATCTTGGATGGCTACTTCTGTGGCCCATCAAACTCCCTGGGAACAATCAAATTATCTGGCTGGATAGTTATGCTGCAGTTTGATTCTCTGGCGAGCTGCTGTCAGTGAAGCCTCCTTGGCTCATAGACAGTGACCATTCCCACTGTAATACACTAGCAACAAGTCTAGCAAGGGAAGAAGGAATGGCAGGGTCCTGTCCCACCTTCCCAGGGGGACACAGACAGCTGCTGTCAGCAAAGGGCCAGTGGATCCAAAGAAGAAAAGACAGACACAAGCAAACTGGGAAGAAAATCAGGGCAGGCTCTTACCTTGCTCACTGGAACACATTCCTATTACTCCAGACTTGTCTGTTACATTCTGGGCCTTTTTTGCAGATTTCTGGACATAGTGAATAGGTACTAATAAATAACTTGGAGAATTCCCCAAATACTAGTACAGTGAAATAATATAAGGCCCATCTGAGAATTACTAGTTAGTCATGACCTCAACCTTCTTCAGAAAATTGTTCTCAATGTGTGACTAGATCCTATCGGACCTACAAGCATAGGTAACCTCTCATTCCAGTGCATGACAGAATTGCAGCAATTAGTATATGCTTATGAAAAATAACAACACACTGAAAACAGTCTTACCACAAAACATGCTTTTCACCATAGAAACTGTCCTTTGCTTATAACTCTCTGCAATGAATGGTCCTGTACAAAAGCATCACAGTCCATGTATGGTAAAAGTAACTGAGGAAAGTCTTCTGAAATCAGATAGAAATTATTCTGAAGGACTCCCCTCCCCTTCTGTGGTTGTAGTTAGGATTAGATTAGGGCTGATTAACCATATAAAAATGTTAGTAAACTGTAAGGCACTATAACTGTTGTGAATTATTCCTACTTCTCTTGCTGGATTTAGAACACTATTTTGTGGTCTTCTTTGTTCCTGTTAGTCCTTTGCTACTCCAGACTGTGAACATGATATTTTTTGTCAAATTTTTAACTATAACCACAACTCAAAGAGTGACTGTCCACTGTGGTTTGCCACACTGTGCCAATGAGATCAGACTTAGTTTCCCTCAAGACTTAGTCTCACGCTTCCTTTCAATCCCAGATTTTAAGCATAGCCTTCTCTGAGATCCTCAAGACAAAAAGATGTCTTCAAGGTTGCAGAAGTGCTAGAAAGATCTGGAGGAGGTCCCGGATAACCACTCTGAAAAAATGAACTACACACGTGGGTGAAGAATCTCTTGCTATCTGAAGCAAAAAAGAAACTGGCCTCTAGTAGTAGCCAAGAGGCAGATAAGAATGTGTTTCAAAATGCCCCAAGTCAAACTGATGCAGTGTCACTGTCTTACAGAAATAGCCAAATTACAGCACTGCAACTCATAGTGTTGTTACTAACTGGAAGATGGAGAAAACCAGTAGAAAATAGTTGGTACTGTTGGGGAAATGCAGCATCTGGCCAGAAGAAATGAACTATACTCAAGGTTTAGCACCTCCCCCTCTCTCTTTCCCTCTGTCCGTTGCTCTCTATCTTTTTGCTAATATACTTAGAGCATTTCCTGTGACCTAGCACTGTTTTAAGAGAGCCTTTACCTAAATGAACCCTATGAGATAGGTGGTATTGTTGCCATCTGATAGGTGAGGAATCTGAGACCAGGGGTTAAGGAAACATACCTAAGTTTACACAGCTAGTAAGTGGTAGGCCTGAGATTCACTGAAACCCAAGATGCCCAGCTCCCAAATGGTCCTAATCCTTTCTGAGCCTCAGTTTGCTCCTTTGCGGAATGAGAGCTTCATAATGTCCTAGTCGCCGCCCCGCCCCCTCACCCATCAAAGAGATAATCAGATCAGTCAAGAGAAGAAAAGAACGTTGATATCTTTTGAGGGAAAAAGGTCCTGAACTGAATTCAAACCACTGTGATGTATGACGTCTTGTGGGACCCAAATATCTAGGCTGCCTGAGAGCTGTCACGTAGACACATTGCAACCCTCGCTCTGCTACTGAAGTACTAGTAACCCACATCAGTAATGCTTTATGAACAACAACTCTCTTTTTGCACAGTATCTCATCTGAGCTCACAACAGATCTGTTAGGTGGATATGATTTTCATTATTTTATAAGTAAAGAAACAAAAATAAGGTGGTATGAACTGCCTGAAGTCACCCACCTGATGAATGACAGTGCTAGGACTTGCGTTCCAGTCTTTGGACCCACTGCCCCTCACCCAGAAAGCTGTGAAGATAAAAGCACACCCTTTACCTCAGCATTGAGGGTTTCTGGAGCTAGTCTACATACTAAGTGAGAATACTATTAACAATAATTGCCACCTTACACTGAGCTTCTACCATGTGCCATATGTGGACCAGGCCATGTTACCAATATTCTCTCTCATTTTTACTACAGCTCTGCATGATAGATGTTTTCTTTGTTTCACACATGAAGAAACAGACTGAAAGAGGTAAAAATAACTTGTCAATGGTTCCATAGCTAGGAAGTGGCAAGAAGGGGCTGGAAATTATCGTCCTGGTTATTTTATCATTCTAATCCCAGGTTTTCAAGTTATATATATCTATCATAGTTCTGCATTCCTTCAGGGGCAAGTAAAAGGGCTGTGTCTACTTTCCATCAATTCCCTATAGCCCCTAGTACCATCCTGTACACAGTACACTGGGACCATTTCCTTCATTTAAATCAAAGTATATATGAACAGACATCAACTAGCAACTACCAATAAACAAAACGGTAGCTGGGCACTTAAACATTCACGACTGGCAAATTTTTCACTTTCCTAATACTGAGAGCAGGTAAAGATTAAAAAATCTGAAACTGGTGGCTGCAAACTTCTGTCATTAAGCACAAGTGAAATGGTATTTTCTAAATTGTCACCTTTTTCACAATACAGCTGAAAGTTGCAGACATATCCAGTATTTGCCTCAGATACCGCTCTAACTAGCATTCAATACTTTGTATTTTTATTTGAATTATAAACCCAAAAAGACAGTCTTCCATGATGAGGTAAATTCATGTCAGTGGCAACCAGGAACAGAATTTGGAATGATGTAAATTCATGTCAGTGGTCGCAAATGAGTATGAGGAAAGAATTAAATCCTTTGGAAGGGAGCAGTAGCTGAGGATTTGTATCCCCAGGATCTGGAGATGTAAGGGGATAAAGGGGGGTGATGGTGAAGACATAAAGACAGCTTTTTTAAAAAAATGGGTAAATAGAAGAGACAAGAAACTATGTGAACAAATCACGAACTGAGACTTAGACTGTTCTTTTAATCCATGTGAATGTCTCTGTCCTTTAATTCCATTTTCAGATCTAGGCAGAGCAGCCTCTTGCCATACAGTGATGATCACATGAGTTTGAGATGCCCAGGTAGCTTTAAGGATCCTGGATTTTAAGGTTATGTATATAGGATAGATACAACAATATATGCAATAGAACAAGGCATACTTCAGTGATAAAAACTTAGACTAAAATTCAAAAAGCCCTCCTAGGTTTTTTATTTTATTTACATTTCCAAGCCTTAATTTTTTTTTTCAAATCAAACCTACAAGTAGATTTCTAAAACTTATCTATTGAAAAATGGATATTTGTCAAGTCTAAAAAGGTAAGGGGCATTCTTGAAGAAGCTAATCTTGTGAGTTTAAGATCCAACAGGTTACACAACATAAATAAGGGTACCTGACCTCAAACCAGATGAAGTGGGGACCAAAGGGAGGCTCAAACTTTACCTGTACAATGACCATTTATATACCTAATCCTGAATTGTACCCCCACATCTTTAAAATTAAAAAAAAAATTTTTTTAAGTTCTAACAGGTTGATTCAAAGATTTCTCAGACTTGTAGTTCCTGCTCAATTTCTCAACAAGACCTTGGTTTGTTGCTGGCAATCATAGCAGAGCACTGCTGGTGGTTGGGCAACCAACCCTACACACAGACACTGGAAATACCACCAAGTATCCCTGACTTACATTTGCATAACACTTTTCATCTGACAAAGTATTTTCAGGTGCATTGTCTCATTTGACCATCACAACCTTGTGAGGTGGGTAGGGGCTACTTCCCTTTTATGGACGATGAGGACACAACAGCATGACAGGGCTAATATTCAGGCTATCTAGCTGGTGTCTGATTGATGGGGCCTGTGTTGTACCAGTTATTAAATATTTTGAATATCACCCTTGGATAAGTAATTGATGATAAAACCATCACCAAGTCGCAGAATTGGAATTCCAGGCTTCGATTTTCTCATCACCGTCTAGGGTTCTTTGTTTAAAGAGCACTCTGATGGGTACTATGGGGGTTGCAGACATGACAAGCACCCTGTCCCCGTAAGCCTTGAGAAGCTACAGGAAAGAATATGATACAGAACATACTAAGGGCCTGGAGGGAGGCGTAAACAAAACATAAGGCAGTTCAGAGGTGGAGGAAAGTCAGATTTGACTAGACGAAATGATTAACCTTCATAAAGAAGGTGGCATTTGAGGCAGGCCTTGAAGGAAGGGTCAGATTTTGACAGACTAAGATGAAGGTAAGACTATGTTGGGTTGGGGAAAAAGTGGTTTCTAGGTTTGAAGATGACAGACTTAAAAGTATATCCTGGAAAGGATGTGAATTCCAATTTGAATTAAAAAGCACCTGTAGGTATGAAGAGAAATGTGGAAATGCAGCTCAGGGTTAGAGTGTTGGGGACCTCACACACTACAATAGGGAGTTGCCCTATTCTCTGATTTTTCCTTAAATCTGCAAAAGACCAAAAGATGGTTTACTGAAAGAGGAAAGCAATGCCCTCTTACCTGGTATTCTGTTAGAATTGCCAGGTTATTGTAGCTTACAACCTGAGCCCTGAGGGTCCTTTTCAAAGGGGGTCATTACTAAAAAGCCTTGACCCTTATTTTAATTTCTACTTGTGTACCTTTCCCTAACTGCATAGCCCATGAAGAGACACAGCCACCAAGGAAAGACATGTGCACCCACTACACAGTGAGGTCATACCAGAGTACGAGACAAAGCTGAACTCAACTAGGCTTGTTGTTATTTAGCAAGCTCTGTTGCTTGCAGCTATTATTTTCCTCCCTTGCTTGCCCAGCATTAGCCTCTTACTCCTCAGTTTCCTTCTGTCTGCATTCTACTCTGCTTTCCTTAGAAGCTGACGAGCCATGGTGGAAGGACATCCATGATTACACAGGAGCAACAACTCTAGGGCTCTCCAGATCTGCCACAGGGACGCAGCATCACTACTCACTTCTGGAAGAAGTCCAGATCCCAAAAATGTAGAAGTCAGCAAGAATAAGGCTTAAAGTCACCAAGGCTTTGGCTAAGGAGTTTATTACAGTGAGGCAAATATTATTATTTCATCTTTTGTCCCTCATAGGCACCAATTGGTACATATGCTCCTGACCCATACAAGTGATTTAAGTAACATTATAACCTTAATATTACGCAGCCATAAAGAAGAACAAAATTATGGCCTCTGCAGCAACTTGGATGGATTCAGAGTCCATAATACTCTGTGATTTATCACAGAAACAGAACAGAGTACCACATGTTCTCACTCATAAGCAGATTCTGAACATTTACCATAATACTATAAGAAAGGAATTGGCAGTAGCTAGAAACTGCCGGGGGGAGGGGGGGGCACATGACATTAATAAGGGTGCCTGATCTCAAACCAGGCAAAGTGGAGACCAAAGGGAGGCCCAAACTTTACTTGTATGATGACCACTTGTATGCCTAGTCCTGAATTGTACCCTATATCTTAAAAAAAAGGATAGGTCTACCAAGAGCAGACTGTAAAGTAG
>CAUYQG010012885.1:0-13455 GCA_963574415.1 Tarsius wallacei | reverse complement strand
TGTAATGCCTCTGCGGTGTCCGTGGACAAGTTCCGTGTGGGGGAGCAGGCCCCCTGGGAGAGATCTGGAGTCTTTCTGTGTCCTCTTCTGCGGAGGTCTCACAGACCACGCTGCCCGGTCGCCATCTTGGCCCCTCCTCGCTATATTTCTAAGGGTCAAAATTAACTGATAAAAATGTGGTTGTTCATATATAAATAGATATATAGAAAGTCAATCATAGAGTACAAAACTAAGGTAATATGTTTGAGGATGATTAATTCTATAAATCAATTATTGCTTAATAACCAAGCAACATTTTTTCAGAGTGTGGACAAATAAATCTTCCCTAGATTCATCAGTACTTCTCTTATAGCTCTAGTCTTCTGAAACATTCTATAAGCCATTGAGAATTATATTTGTATCTCTTTGTGTAGCTAAATGCTCTAACCCAAGAGAATATGAAAGCGTTCATATTTCCTCAAGAGGGCCCAATGGTTAGGTTACAACAGAGACTAGGATTCTAGGTTTTGCTCCCAACTTGCCTTGGAGATTGGTGCTTCCTGTTTCCAGGTAGTTAATTGTAAGGAAGGATGAAGTCCGGGAACCTGAAGACTATCTGGCAAAGGGTTGGAAGAAGAAGGAGACCTTTGCAGGAGAGACAGATGCCTTCTTCTCCTTTATGAGCAGAAAAAGTCAATAAATTTTCCTTTTTTCTCACATATGTGACATGTAGCCACTCGTGTAAAAATAAATCCCATTGACTCTCATCACATCACATCAAAGGTAGGATCTGGGGCAGAGAGAAATGCTTATTATTTACCATAGTATAATGAAAAAGAAATCAGTCCAGACACATTAGATACACATTTAGAAAAAAATTTATAAAGATAATTATTAAAAATGCAATGTAGAGATTATTGAAAAAATTTGAAGATATTTCATAATATGATACGAGATTGATATATAAAAATCTATAAATGGATTTGTAAGAAAATTATTTGAAAATGTATCTCCCAGAGAAAGCATTATTATGTCTTTTTTCTTCTTTTGGAATGCATACACAACAAATTAAAAGGAGGAAAAATAGTCTATTTTGTTTACCAAATATTATTTCCAATAATCCTCATTCCATTCTGTAGGTAGCAGTTTTATTTGGTATAAACTTCCTTTGCCCTAAAGAAGTTTCTTAATTTATTTTAGTATTGTTGTGCTGTGGAAACCTCTCTGAACCTTGGTTTATCTAAAAACATTTTAATTTCATTTTTTAAGGATATTTATGCTTATGTAGAATTCTGGATTATACAGTTTTTCTTATACCATTATAACATTGTTAATATTGTAGAATATATTGGAGAAAAGCAGATCAGTGAAAATAAAATTGCAATATTTTTAGTAAGTGAAATACACATACACTAACATTCACACAAACTCTCCCATATGGTAGTACACCATATAGTCTTTTAAACAGCATCAGGAGAATCTAGACAATCTTTCCAGTTAGTGGGTTAATAACTAAATAAACTTCAAGAGAAGGAGTTGACAAGAAATGGAGACCAGAAGCATATATTTTTAGATAAGTAGCACAGATTTTCAAGGCATTTAAGAGATGGAGATAAACAACATGGTCAGGAAAATTCGCATGGCTCAGTTTCACTCTAGTATGAAGTTCAAGAGGAACAATGGCAAGTAATGTGTCTGTTTTGTGTGCTAAAGATTTTAAACGCTCGTTCATTTAGAAAACATTAATATTCTCACTCATAAGAAGACCTTGAACAATTATCATAATACTGTAAGAAATGGACTGGCAGTAGTGGGAAACTGCCAGGGGAGGAGGAGTGGTATTGGCAGTTGAGGGAAACTGCCAGGGGAGGATTTGCACACTTCATCAACAAGGATACCTGCATAATGAACATTTGTATACCTTGCCCGGAATTGTACCCCACATCTTAAAATTTAAAATAAAAAAAAGACAACATTAATTAAGGAATTTTAAATGGATTTTTGAATACATTATGTTTGCATTTTGAAAAGATTTTGTGGATGGTAACTAAAAGGCAAATGAACGGCAGCTAAACTCAAGGAAGACATTGCAATAAGATAACCATTGGAGTAATCTGAGCAGAAATGAAGAAAGGCTGAAACAGAGCACAGATTGTGAGGACTGTGGATAAATTTAGCAAGGTAAATTTACTTGAAATCATCACTGTGGAGATATAGGGATTAATGAAGGAAATAGAGGGAGATAGATCTGGAATGGTGCCTACATGACCTTTAGCACTTGCCATGTGGGAGGGCTAATGGCTGAGATGGAGATAAACCATTGGGAGGGACAATGAGTTTACTTAGGATCAGTTAAACCTGAGCTTTCTGTTCACTAGGCAATTGTATATGTATGTCTGAAGATTGGAAAAGCAGAAGTGTGCTTTGGAGCTTATATTAGAATAAACAAGATCTTTGGCATGATGAGATCCCCTAAGGAGATTATGAGAAGCCTGCCAAGGAAAAGACACTCACCCACACCAGCGTTTCAGATATGCTCACAAAAGCAGAAGACTGAAAATACTATTAAAAGAGCAGTCACAGAGGCAGAGAAAAACAGAAAAAGAGAGCAAAGTCATGAAAGGCAAAGGAAGAGTTTCAGTGAGAAATATAAATATATGGCAACACTGACAAGAGGAAAAGTAAAATCCAGAAACACCATTGATTCAGCAAAGATTTCTTTGAAAGGTGGTAAATGAGAGCTGTAAGATATTTTGCTAGACAGAAGAAAATTATTATTTTTTTAATCTGGGAAAATTACTTGTGTCTCAGTTTTCTTATTTGTAAAATTAGCATTAGAAAAGTTCACCAACTAAATAGGTTTTTTTTGGTCATGAAAAAATAGTTTAAATATACAAAGTATTTACAACATAACCTAGTCAGTAGTGTATATTATGTATTTGGTATTAATATCTGGATTTGTTTTCTTGTTTCTGTCCATTGGATCTATTGCTGACATTATGACATTTTTTTCTTCTGAGAAGGTGAAAATACAAATTTTGTATAACTTGTAATTTGAGTACATACAATCTTTGTGTCCTGTTCTTAAATGTTATTACTGTTGGCTCCTATCACAGCACACCAGAAGACATTGAAAGGAAGCACAATTACCAGATGTGACTGGAGTTTATTGCTGCCAGAGAGTGTGCCAGATTTCTCTTTATCTCTCTAAACCATGTTCCCAAAAGTTCAGCCAGACTAGGTAGTTAATCTCTATGTCAGAGATAATAGCAGGATAGATGTTGTTATGGTAATAGAGAGGCATGACAATGGATTGTATCACAATTGCTGATGCTGCTTTCTCTAAGCTGTGCTTGGGAGAATATGTTTGGTATCCTTCTTAAACACACACACACACACACACACACACACACACACACTTTTTATTATTTTATTTTAAAGATGTGGTGTACAATTCAGAATTACGTCCATAAGTGGTCAATGTACAGGTGAAGTTTGGGCCTCCCATTAGTCCTCACTTCGTCTGGTTTAGAATCAGGTATCCTTATTGATGTATCGCTCCCCGCCCCCTCTGCTGGCAGTGTCCCAATACTGCCAATCCCCTTCCTGTAGTGTTATGATAAATGCTCAGAGTCTACTTATGAGGGAGAACATGTGGCACTCAGTTATTTGTGTCTTTGAAAGATAACTGAGTATGATAGACTCTAAATCAATCCAAGTTGCTGCAAAATCGATAATTTTGTCCTTCTTTATGGCTGTGTAATATTCCATTGTGCATATGTACCACATTTTTTAAATTTATTTATTTTTTTAATTTTTTATTATGGTATTATGGGGTACAGTTAGGGGTTAGGCATACAAAAATGCTTCGTTCAGGCACCCTTGATGATAAGAGGTGTCTCCCCATCCCCAGACAGATATTTACCACCATTAATCCCATTGTACCACATTTTTTTATCCAGTCCACTTTTGATGGGCAGCACAGTTGGTTCCATGTTTTGCTATTTTGAATAGTGCTGCAATAAACACACTTGTGCGGGTATCTTTTGTGTAGAATGATTTAATTTCCTCTGGGTATATTCCCAGAAAGGGGATTGCTGGGTCATATGAAAGGTCGATTTTTAGATCTTTTAGAAATCACCACACTATTTTCCACAGAGGTTGAACTAATTTACTCTCGCGCCAACAGTGTAGAAGCTTTCCCTTTTCTCCACGTCCTCTACAGAATCTTTGTTCTTCAAGTTATTAATGATGGCCATTCTGACCATCTTAGGGTGGTTTCGATTTGCATTTCTTTGATGATTAGTGAGACTGAGCATTTTTGTGTGTATCTGTTGGCTGCTCATATGTCTTATTTTGAGAAGTGTCTATTCATATCTTTAGCCCACTTTTTTTTTTTTTGAGTCGGAGTCTCACTGTCACCCAGACTGGAGTGCAGTGGCCGCTCCTGGCCACTGCAGCCTCGACCTCCTGGGCTCCAGCGATCCTTCCACCTCAGCCTTCCAAGTAGCTGGTACTACAGGTGTGCGCTACCACATTCTGGCTAATTTTTTGATTTGTTGTAGAGACGAGGTCTCGCCAAGTTGCCCAGGCAGGTCTCGAACCCGCGGGCTCAGGCAATCCACTCACCTCAGCCTCCCAAAGCGCTGGGATTACAGGCTGAGCCACCGAGCCTGGCCTAGCCCACTTTTTAATGTGACTTTTTTTTTCCCCTTTAAGCACATCTGTGTTCCTTTTAGTTCCTGGATGTTAGACCTTTGTCAGATATACAGTTTGCAAATATGTTTTTTTCCTATTCTATGGACTGTCTCCCCAATACCTTGATGGCTTCTTTTGCTTTGCAGAAGTTCAGTTTGATGAGGTTCCACTTGTCTATATTAGCTCTTATGGCATGGGCTTTGGAGGTTTTGATCAGGAATTGGTTGTCTATTATAATGTCTGTAAGGGTGTCTCCTGCTGGTTTATGAAACCTGATAGTTTTAATGTTTTTTTAATTCTATAAATAGAGAAGCAATTCTGGATGCATCCTTGGATTATTCTATTTAAAAATAAAATAAATTATTTATACAATTTAAAATGTTTTAAAATGTGGCAGAATAATCACAAACACATTGCATGAGTTTTATCCTCTGAAAATTTATGTGTTCGGTACATTATTGCTAACTATAAGCATAATTGTGTACCACAGATCTCTAGAACTTTTTCACTCTGCTTGACAAAATCTTTATATCCACTCAGCAGCAACTTCCCATTTCTCTTTTACCCAGACCCTGACCACCACCATTGTACTTTCTGCTTATAAGGAATGAGTTAGTTTGATTCCTCGCATAAGTAGCATTATATAATATTTGTCCTTTGTGACCTGGATTGTTATCTTCTTATCTCGAATCCATCAATCTTTCAAATAAGTTTGTGGGCCAAGAAGCAATTCACACTTTTCAGCATGGCTAAACATCTCTCTTCCACATCTTTGCACCTTGTACTGAAGCACTTATATTTGGTGAAAACCACAGAAAGACAAAAGCAAATATTCTCAGGATTACTGTAGGAGTTTTGATTTCAAGGCATGGAGGTATAGATGTGTGTGGCAACGAGTCAGGGTTCTGGGGTGTCCATGAATGGAGCTATGTCCATGAATGGAGCTGAGGAGGCAGGTGGAGGCCAGAGAGTGAGACCCACTAAGTGTCATGCCAGCAAACTTGGACCTCATCTTGTGGGCTTGTGGAAGACATTTGAAGTTGCTGAACAGAGGAATGAAGGTTTTGGCGAGATCTCTCAAAACACTTCCAATGGGTTTCTTGAGGCAACATAGAGTCTCTTCTTTTCTTTTCTTTTTTTTTTTCAATCAGCTCTGTCAATCTGTCTTTTAATTGTTGCATTTTTACAACTCATATTTAAAGTGATTATTGACACAGTTGGGTATATAAATATTGCATTTATAACTGTTAAAAAAAGTTTATGTCAGAAATGTCAAAAAAAAATGAAGTGTGTGTTTTCCTGCTTCTTTAAAAAATGTTCTCTGCTTTTTTTTTGGTTCTTATTATTCTTTATTTTGGGGTCATAGATTAATCCAGAAATTACCACTTTGATGACAACTCTCCCAGTTCCTCCACAAGCCTCTAATTTTCTAAGACACTAACAATTTTCACTAATTTTCTTAATTAGATAATGATGTAGTTACTGTTATAAGTAATATGTTTTAACTCTTTTCTTCCTTTCTACCTTTGCTTCCTTTAGGGCTCCAAATTTGTAATATGGAATTATGTTGATAATTACAAAATATTAATAGACATCACTATAGATTTCAACGAAAATGACAGGTTCAATGTAATTCTAGACATCTTAAGTCTTTTGCACTCTTAATCTCTCCCAAGCCTTTTTAAAAAATTTCTTTTAATGTAATTCTTTTTTTTTCTTTATTTTAAAGATGTGGGGTACAATTCAGAGATAAGTATACAAATGTCCATTTGCAAGGACCCTTGTTGATGAGGTGTGCCCCTCCCACCTCTGGCAGTTTCCCTCAACTGCCAATCCTATCCCTCCTCCCCTGGCAGTTTCCCACTCCTGTCAACCCTTTCTTATAGTGTTATGATAATTGTTCAAGGTCTACTTATGAGTGAGAACATATGGCACACTGTTCTCTGTTTCTGTGATAGATCACTGAGTATGATAGACTCTAAATCCATCCAAGTTGCTGCAAAGTCCATGTTTGTCCTTCTTTATGGACACATGATATTCCATTGTGTACATGTGCCACATTTTTTAATCCAGTCCAGCTTCCATGGGCAACATGCTTGGTTCCATGTTTTTGCTATTGCGAACAGAGTTGCAACAAACATGCATGTGCAGGTATTTTTTCTGTAGAATGATTAAATTCCTCCAGGTGTATTCCCAATAGGGGGATTGCTGGGTCATATGGAAGGTCAATTCCTAGTTTCTCAGAAATTGCCACACTGTCTTCCAAAGAGGTTGCACTAGTCTGCATTATCACCAGAAGTGTACAAGCGTTCCTTTTTCTTTGCATCCTTGCCAGCATCTGTTGTTTGTTTTGTTAATGATGGTCATTCTTACTGGGGTTAGGTGGTATATCAATGTGGTTTTGGTTTCTCAATGTGGTTTTGATTTGCATTTCTCTGATAATTAGTGTAAAACCTCAAACCATAAGAATCTTAGAAAATGCAGAAGACACCCTTATGAAAATTGGAACTGGCAACCAATTCCTGATCAAAACCCCAAGTGTCCATATCATAAGAGATAAGATAGACAAGTGGGACCTCATCACAATCTTCTGCAAAGAAAAATAAACCATCAAGAGAGCAGGAAGATAGCCCACAGAAGGGGAAAAAATATTTGTCAACTGTATATCTGACAAAGGCCCTATAAGGAAGTCACATGTGATGAAAGGAAAATAAACAAACAGCCCCATTAAAACATGGGCAAAAGACATGAATAGACACTTCTCAGAAGAAGATATATGGGCAGCCAACAGACACATGCAAAAGTGCTCAGCCTCTTTTTTATTTTATTTTATTTTATTTTTTGAATAGGAATCTCAGTCTGTCACCCAGGTTGGAGTGCAGTGGCATGCTCACAGCCACCGCAGCCTCGCCCTGATGGGCTCAAGTGATCCTTCTGCCTCAGCCTTCTGAGTAGCTGGAACTACAGGTATTCATAACCATGCCCAGCCAATTTTTAATATATTGTAGAGATGAGGTCTCGCCAAGTTGCCCAGGCTAGTCTCAAACCCATGGGCTCTGGTAATCCTCTCACCTCACCCTCCCAAAGAGCTGGGATTATAGGCATGAGCCACTGCACCCAGGCCTTCCAAGTCTTTTAAAGAGCAAAAATAGTTGAATTACATTCACAGTAATGAGTTACAAGATAATTTTTATTCACAATTAAATTAAAAACATAGAAATTTACTTAGGATTGCATTATTGAATCACTAGTTGTAAGCATATTCTGGATACTAGGCACTTTATTACATGTATTACAATAATTAAAACACGTATATAGCAATTCTTATTTCTTCAGTGTCTCCTTTTACATTTTACCAAAACATTAATTTAATATTGACTTCAACTATATTAAAATAAATTCTTTTCAAAAATTATTTTTCTAATAAATTGTAGTTTTTCCAGGTAATTTGAGAATCACGTTGTCTATTAAAGAAAATCACATTTTATTTTTATTTATTTATTAATTTTTAATAAATGTTATTGTTTATATTTAAGCTATAAGCATAACATCGTGAGTCACAAATATACAGTAAAATGGTTAATAGATTGAAGCTATTCACATATTCATCATCTCATATAGTTAATTCCCCCCTCTTTTCTGGCAAGAGCAGCTAAAATCTGCTCATGTAGCCAAATTCCTAAATACTATTGGACTAACATGTTTGAAAACATATCAATTAAAGAAGTAGCTTCAAAACTTGCAAATGATACAGAAATGGAAAATACAACAACAGTAATAATAGTTAAGGAAAAACTCCTTGCAAGTTTTGGTGTGGTATTAGAGACAAATATCCTTGATTTTATTAAAAGGTCATTAAAATATGCCCTCTGTTCCAAGGTAAAATAATAATAAGAAGATGAAGAAGAAGAGCAAGTTTATAAATTACATATATTTGTATGTAATATTATTATTAATTACTATTTTAGAATAATTATTTTAATTAGAAAACAATATATTAAATAGAAGAATTAATAGGTGAGTAAGTACATATCTCTTATAAAGAAGAAGCATAAACTATATTTTAAATGTTTATTATAAATATTACACTGATACAAAATATATAAAAATAAACAGGTCTGACTTGATGGGCTTGAAGGGGAAAATATAGAATAAAATCACTGGAGAATGGAATTTTTTTTCTCTCAGTAAAATCAGCCAAATATTTGGTAAAATATTTAGAAATAAAAATGATTTTACTCAATTATATATCCAAATAAGTATTACTTGGATTATAGTCATAATTTTATAAAATAAAGTCACCTATAGAGAACATATTAAAATAATTATTTCTGGAATAGTGAAGTGTTTTTATGTTCAACTGCAATGAAGGAATCACAAAGATTAACTCTGTATTTGACTCAATGGCAACTTTGAACACTTTTATGTCAAGATAACAAGTATAAAATGCAACATATAAGCTAGACAAAATTCATAAGAGGTTTGAGATTTGTAAATTTGACATTATAAATATAAAATTATATTTTGCAAATCAAAATCAAAATTATACAACTTCTAGCATTTCATTTAAAAATGAATTAAATTTGCGAATTTTTAAAGTAAAAAAGTCAGTAACTAATGAATATTTTTATATTCTCACTATATATTATAATATATATAGCAAATGTATAATATTTTTATATTCTCACAGAATATAAAGGTTAAATAAATAATGCAACATAAACAGCATTTTGCTTTGGAAAAAATGTTTTGAAAAAGGTAACATAACATATAGATATACATTTTCTGAAAAATTAAAAAAACGATTTGATCATACCTTAACTATCAAGCATTTTGGACAAGATTATGATCAGGAAATTCCCTGTAAATGATTTTCTAATAACATAAATATTCAGTTTTAAAGGAATTTCCTGTGTCACAGTGTTCACAAATTACCAAGTATGGTATTAAAAGTAATAGATATAAATAATCTCAGTAAAAGAACAATTCGTTGCTTTATGTACATCTGACTCCAGGTGGCACCGGGTTTAGTTGTTCTGTGGTTTCTTGATCCTGCCACAGAAAAGAATTTCAGAATGAATCCAAAGTAAGACAGAATTTATTAAGACAGATTTTATAACAAATAAAAGACATGTTAAGAGAGTGTGGATGCCTTAAGAGAAGGGCACACCAACCTGTCATTAACTGAGTGTTTTATATGTTGTCTTAGTGATGACTGAGCAATCTATTTCTTAAACTAAGATTTGTATGCCATGTGGCGGTTTACAATCTATTAATCACAAATTTATTTTCATGTCATCTACTTCTGAGCTTATCTTCAGTCTGTAAAAATCTTGAGATAATGGTAAAGGTTATTGTTTTGTGAATTAATTAAATTTTTTCCTGAAAACACCATCATTCAGTGCTTCTGATAACTCCCTTACTACTGTGTTTATAGATTTTGTAGCTGAATGTGTCAACTGTCCCACATTCCAAGGTTGGATTTGGGTGCTTTCTCGATGTAGGCATAGTTGTAGAGAGTTATGCTCTAATGGTGCCCAAGTTGGATACCTGATCACCTGTCTTCTAATTATCTGATCTATGCCTGCATGCAAGAAACTCATTTATCTATTTCTAAGCTATGCTAGCTACCTTCCCTCACATTCATATGATGAGATAAACTATTTAATTTAAAAAACATTTTCAAATAATATGAATATAATTAGAAAGCAATTACAATTTCATGGTGAGTGGAATATGCTGAATAGAAAATTTTATTAAAGTATAACTATATAAGAAGTGTATGTGTGTTTCAGAAAAAAAATTAGAAAGTTTATAAAACTATTCACATGGCTAATTATGATTATAATTTCTTTATAGCCAACATATTTTTCGTATAGTAGCAAAATTCTACATTCATAATTGCAGCATCCTTATAAAAAAGAAGCTCAAGAATTTAAATGCGGTAGCAAATCTAAAATCAAATCAGCAGTCAGTGGTCAGGAAGTATGCAAATTTTACTGTCAAAACAGAGCAATGAGGCTAAATCAGGTATAGTGTCAGTAAAAAAAATCAAGGAAATAGAAGTTAAGTCATAGCTATCAATCAAAAATCAAGAAAGCTGTAAGTAGAGGAGACAAAATGCATCAAGTGGAAGTGAATTTCTTAATGAGACAGTTTCTATTTTAAACAGAATGCTTATTTTGAATTTGCCAAATACATGAAAACTGGTGAGTCAAATTAAGGCACTATTAATTAGTCCAGTGTGTTTGAAGTATACTCATTTACTTTAAAAAATAGATATTGTAAAATAATATGCAATTTAAAAAATGTTGCTGGTAGTTGTGCTCACATAAATTCAAGTATAGTATTCACTTCTAATGTTTAGCCTGCATGTACTGAAATAATTGAATAATGCATACATGCACTAAAAAGAATGCTAAAAGAAGAATAAAATTACATGAATCACAACACTTTATTTTTTATCTATTTTGGTAATTTTGACGTATTTTTTACACTCTTTTTTTTGCTGGCTTAAGTAACAAAAATGTATTGAGAATTCCTGGTTTGGTAGTTATCTCCTCCCAGGCTTGAGAGAGGGAACAACTGTAGAAAGTCACTGGGAAATCACACAGGTCCCAACATCTCTGGTCAACCCATGGAGGAGAAAAGTCATCCCCAGAAAAAGGGCTGGGCTTCAAACTTTCCTAATCAAGGAGCAGAGGGGACCTAGGGACCATCACGTCACACTTGGTGGTAGGGGCTGTGTTGGACCCCTCCGAGCTTCTCAAGAACAAGAGGAGAAGCAGATCCACTTCCTCACAGGGTGGAGCTCTTGTTTACCAGGCTCATTTCTTACGCTTGTTGAAGCTGTCACTTCTCCGGGTGAAACTCTCATCCCGCAAGTTGAGCACAAGGTTGTCAGCAGTGAGATAGATGCCATTCTGGGAACTGGTGGTCAACCTGGAGATGTTCTGGACTGTCTGGGTCTTGTGGAGTTTAATATAGCTGGGATTCTTGCTTTTACACATTCGAACTGATGGTTTTATTTATTTTTTCAACTTTATTGAAATGTAACTGACATACAAATTTAATAAATTTAAAGTATACAATATGATAGTCTACTGACATATACCTGATGAAGTGATTGCCACAATCAAGATAATTAACACATTCATCATTCCCCCCACTCCTCTACTACCATTTTGTTTTAGTCCATGTGGTTGGCTTATTTATGTTCTGCTCCTTCAGCTAATTTCAAAGGCAATAAATACAGTATTATCAAGTACTGTCATCATACACTACATTAGATCCTCAGAACTTATTCATCTTATAATGAAAAATCTGTACACTGTGACCAACAGCAATTGTCCACATCCCCTGGAACCTGGAAAATAATACTGTACTCTCTACTTACATAAGTTTGTATTTGATGAGGGGTTAACATGAAAAATATATAAAGAACCCATGCAGCTCAATTTCCCTTTCTACAAAATTGGCAGATATTATATATAAAGCTGAATAGAAAATCACATCTTTATAGTCATTTTTTTAAAAATCAGAGTCTTACTCTGTTGCCCAGGCTGGAATGCAGTGGCACATTCATGTCCACCTCACCCTCGACCTGCTGGGCTCAGGCAATCCTTCTGCCTCAGCCTTCCAAGTAGCTGAAACCACAGGTATGCACCAATACACCTGGCTAACATCTTTGTAATTTGTATTTAGAAATTTTAAGTCAGCAGAATTAAGAGAATTATTTAGTTTTTATTGGTTAGTGTCTTACGTTTTTAAAACATTTAGTCAATATCAATTTATTATCTTTTTTATATATTTTACATTTTGATGAAGATATGATTAACACATCTTGCAATTACCATGTAAAATGTACAACTCAGAAGTTTTAATATAATCATAGATATGTGTAGCCATCCCCACAATTAATCTTAGAACATTTGTATCATCTCAAAAACATATCATGTAATCATTAGTTATCACAACCCATTCCCTGGTACCCAGTCCAAATAACTACTAATCTATTTTTTGCTTCTATAGATTTTCCTGTTTTGAACTTTCATATGAACAGAATAATGTAGTACAACTGACTTCTTTCACTGAGAATTATGCTTTCAATGTTCACCCATGTCGTAGCACGCATCAGTATTTTATTTCTATTTTACAGTCAAATATTCTTCCAGTATATGAATATACCAAATTTTACTTTTCCATTTGTTCATAGATAGTCATTTGGGTTCCATACACCTTCAGGCTGTTATGAATAATTCTGCTATGAACATTCATGTACAACTTTTTACATGGGTATGGTTTTCTTTTTTGTTTATGATATATCTAAGAGTAGAAATGTTGGGTCACATAGTAACTTATGTTTAGTAGTTAAAAGAGCTGACAGATTGTTATCCAAAGTGGCTGCACGATTTTACATTCTTATCAAATCAGTAGTGTATGAGGGTTCCTATTTCTTCACATCCTCATCAACACGTGGTTTCCAACTTTTTTATTCTAGTTATTCTAGTGTTTTTAAATTAGTATTTCACTGTTTTTTTCTTTTTTTCTTTTTTGAGTTGGAGTCTCACTCTGTCGCCCAGGCTGGAGTGCAGTGGCGGCTCCTGGCCACCGCAGCCTCGAACTGCTGGGCTCCGATGATCCTTCCGCCTCAGCCTTCAGAGTAGCTGGAACCACAGGCATGCACTATCACGCCCGGCTAATTTTTGCTTTATTGTAGAGATGAGGTCTCGCCAAATTGCCCAGGCGGGTCTCGAACCCGCGGGCTCAGGTAATCCA
>CAUYQG010012884.1:0-17690 GCA_963574415.1 Tarsius wallacei | reverse complement strand
AAAAAAAAAAAGAAAAAAGGAAAGAAAGTAGCTGTTAGGGTACAGATAGGATGAGGGTGGATGGAGAGATGGAGAAGTGAGGGAGGTACCGCACTGCCGGAGCTGGCAGGCAGGAAGTGGGCGCCAGTAACCCAGAGATCCGAGTAATGCAAAGAATTGCAACACACAAAGAGGCCAAGAAAGAAACATTTATTTAGAAGTAAATTAGAGAGAGAAAGAGAAGCAACAAAGAAGAGTCACCTCCCCAAGGTGGGGGAGGGGGCCAAAGCCAGGAAGCATGGTGACAGCCATAGCTCAAAGAGCACATGGCCACACTAGAGTCTAGTAAGGCAATGGATCGTATTTTTTTTTAACTCAAGGGAAAGTCCATGTTAACTAGAACTTCAATCTCTTTCCTTTTATATTGTAATTCATTTGAGAAATTGCCCTGTGGTTTAGGATTTTAAAAATTGCATATAGCCAGGCACAGTGGCTCACGCTTATAATCCCAGCAATTTGAGAGGCCAAGGCAAGAGGATTGCCTGAGCTCACGTGTTCGAGACCAGCCTGGGCAAATTGGAAAGACCTCATCTCTACAACAAACCAAAAAATTAACCAGGCATGGTGGCACATGCCTGTAGTTCCAGCTACTTGGAAGACTGAGGCAGAAGGATCACCCGAGTCCAGCAAGTTGAGGCTGGGGCAGCTGTGAGCATGCCCACTGCACTCCAGCCCGGGCAAAAGAATGAGACTCTGACTCAAAAAAAAAATTGCATGTACCTAGAAATTAAGTCAAATTAAAACTGACAATGGTTTGCCTCAATAATCTGCTATGCTAGCCTTTGGGAGACTGACTGGACAGGACAACAGGAAGTCTGGCTCCTGTGAGGTCCTCAACCTGCTGAGTTCACAATGCTGTGGAGTTCCGGAATGCTCTAGAAGCTCTACCTAACCAGGAGGAGCAGGGAGGGAGCGAGTATTCTGAAGTGGACAAGAAAGAAAGAAAGCTGTCTTTCTTGAGTCTAAACCTTCCTAGTTCTTTCAGCTCTTGGGAATATAACCAGAGGAACTCAAGTCATTCTACTAAAAAGATACCTCCACATGCATGTTTGTTGCTGCTCTATTCATGATAACAAAAGTATAGAACCAACCATGCTGCCCACCGAAGCTGGGCTGGATTAAAAAAATGTGGTACATTTACACAATGGGTATTATGCAGCCATAAAGAAGGACAAACATATGGACTTCGCAGCAACCCAGATGGATTTAGAGTCTATCATACCTGGTGATCCATCACGGAAACAAAGAACAGAGTACCACATGTTCTCACTCATAAGGAGACCTTGAACAATTATCATAATACTATAAGAAAGGGATTGGCAGTAGCGGGAAACTGCCAGGGGAAGGGAGGTAGGATTGGCAGTAGTGGGAAACTGCCAGGGGAGGATGGGTGGGATTGGCAGTTGAAGGAAATTGCCAGAGGAGGGAGGGGCACACCTCATCGTCAAGGGTACCTTATAATGAACATTTGTATACCTAACCCTGAATTGTACCCCACATCTTTACAATAAAGAAAAAAGTAAAAAATAATTAAACCTTCCTGCCAACCCTGCATGGTAGAAAATGCAGACCAAAGAAATAAGACAAAGGGTCCATCAGTCGGAAGGGAAAAGGGAGGGGAGGGACACAGAGACTAAAGAAAAGCCAAGACACAGTGCTACAGCAGTGTCACAAACAGAGACTACAGCCTGAAAAACACAAAGGAGACTTCAAGTGAAAACAGGTGGAGTACCCATGGAGGGACAGAGCTAGTGACATAAAACTTCAAAGATCTGTAGCCCTGTGATCTGTTTAATGTAGACTTCACGTAGGTTTACTTTTATCCCTAATTTCATTTATCTCTAACTTTTTAGGAAAGATACTGTGCTTATTCTTCTATGTCATAAATTTTGTTTGTAACATGTTCCCAACTGTACTAACATTTCTAAGTTCAGTATTTCTTCAACTGCAATTTGAATACAAACTAACGATCCTAAATATAATAATTGCAAGTCAAGAATCACGCAAAATTTGTAAGTAGTTGAAGTTATAATGATTTTTCTTCCTTAAACCAAAATCTCCATAAGCCTTAAAGAAATAAGTAAAAAAAAAAAAAAAAGAAAGAAAAGAAAAATCATAGCCCCCTTACCTGTCTCCAGGTTGACTGAGCTATGTGTACTTGGCAATCAGCCATTCAAAAAAGAATAATATTCTCTTTTACATGTGCTTAAAATACCAATCAAGCTTCCTTTAACCACTTCAGCTGTTAATGGAAGGCCTAAAATGAGTTTTCCTCATTTAATAGGCTATAATTTTCAAGTTTATTTCTCAATACGTGAAATTTAGGAAAACGACTCATTGGGTATTATTTTTGCCATGCAAATAAGAATGGTTCATGGGAATTTTAAAAATTCATTTCCCAGTCACTACTGAGGAACCATGATGATTAAAGAGTTCCAAGTTGCCCATACGCTTTTCCTACTGATATGGAAGGTACCCTGTAGCAAGTCACTCCAGTTTCTGCCGTCTTGCCCTTCCCTATGCTCTAAGCCTAAAGCGATAATGTGTGGCTCACACTTCAGGTCTTTAGTCACAATTCACCAAACATAACCCAGGTTCTTTATAGGACTAATTTTACCCCTCTACTTGTCTACTATACTGCTAGAAAAGAGGAGAAATTAAGTCAAATTGAAATTGACAATGGCTTGCGAGCGCCATTAAATTCAGTGGCCTAAGCCTCTAGCAAGGGTGTGCTTTGTTTTGTTGCACTTCCCTTTATTGTGCACCATGGAAATTGTGTTTTTCAAGTTTGTGTCAATCCTGTATGGATTAGGGGGAAATTGGTGCATTTTTCCAACAGCCTGTGCTCATTTCATGTCTCTCATTTTGGTAATTCTCATATTTCAAACTTTGTATTATTATATCTGTTGTGATGATCTGTGATCAGTGATCTTTTTTTATTTTAGAGATGTGGGGTACAATTCAGGATTAGGTATATAAGTAGTTATCGTTCAGGTAAAGTTTGGGCCTCCCTTTGGTTCCCACTTTGCCTGGTTTGAGATCAGGTACCCTTACTGATATTATGTGCCACCCCCCTTCCTGCCCCTGGCAGCGTGCTGCCAAATCCTTTCTTACAGTGTTATGATAAATGTTCGGGGTCCACTTGTAAGTGAGAACATGTGATACTCAGTTCTCTGTTTCTGTGATAGATCACTGAGTATGATAGACTCAATCCGTCCAAGTTGCTGTGAAGTTCATAATTTTGTCCTTCTTTACAGTTGCATAATATTGCATCGTATATATGTACCACTTTTTTTTAAACCAGTCTACTTTCAATGGGTAGCATGATTGGTTCCATGTTTTTACGATTGTGACTAATGCTGCAATAAACATGCATGTGCAGGTATCTTTTTTATAGAATAATTTGAGTTCCTCCAGGTATTTTCCCATAAGGGGGGACTGCTGGAGCATATGGAAGGCTGATTTTTTAGATCTTTTAGGAATCACCACGATCAGTGATCTTTGATGTTACTGTTGTGATTTTCTTGGCGCCACAAACCTCACCTGTGTGAGATGGAGAACTTAATCAATAAATGCATGTATTCTGACAACTCCCCCCCAGCAGTTCTTTCATCTTTCTTCCTCTCCTCAGAATTCCCTATTCCCTGAGACACAGTAACATTGAAATTAGACCAAGAATAACCCTACGATGGCCTCTAAGGGGTTAAGAAAAAGGAAGATTTGCACATCTTTCACTTTAAATTGAAAACTAGAAGGATTAATCATAGTGAGGAAGGCAAGTCAAAAGCCAGGATTGGCCAAAAGTGAGGCCTTTTATGTAAAACAGCGACTCCAGTGAATACATACATGATAAGAAAGAAAAGTGACCTTCTTGCTGAAAGGGAGAAAGTTTAAGTGGTCTGGACAGTGGATCAAACCAACCACAACATAACCCTAAGCCAAAGCCTAAGCCAGTGCAAGGCCCTAACTCCTCCATTCTGGGAAGACTGAGAGAGAGGAGGACGCTTCAGGGAAAAGGGGAAAGCTAGCAGAGATTGGTTCATGAGGTCTAAGGAAAGAAACTGTCTTCTACAACATACAAGTTCAAGATCAGGCAGCAAGTACGGAGGGAGAAACTACAGCAAGTCATCCAGAAGATCTAGCTAAGATCATTGATGAAAGTGGCTATAGTAAACAACAGATTTTCAGTAGTAACAAAAGAGCTTTGTATTGGAAGAAGCAGCCATCTAGGACATTCATAGATAAAGAGAAGAAGTCACTGTTTGGTTTGAAAGCTTCAAAAGACAGGCTGACTCTCTTGTGAGGGGCTAATACAGCTGGTGACTTTAAGTTGCAGCCAGTGCTCACTTATTCTGAAAATTCTAAGGCCCTGAAGAATCTACTCTGTCTGTGCTCTATAAGTGGGACAAAAAGCCTGGATGGCTTCACATCTGTTTATAGCGTGGTTTATTGAAAATTTTAAACCCACAGTTGAGATATACTGCTCAGGAAAAAAAAAAAAAGACTCCTTTCAAAATCTTACTGCTTGTTGACAATGTACCTGGTCATTCAAGAACACAGATGAAGATGTACGGGGAGATTCATGTTGTTTTGATTCCTTCTAACACGTATCCTTTCTGCAGCCCATGGATCAAGAGGTAATTTCAACTCTTAAGTCTCATTATTTAAGATATACATTTGGTAAGGTTATAGCTACCATAGACGGTGATTCTTCTCATGGATCTGGACAAAGTCAAGTGGAAACATTCTGGAAAGGATTCAGCAGTATAGTTGCTATAAGGAATATTTGTGACTCATGGGAGAAGGTCAAATAAGCAACGTTAACAGGAGTTTGGAAAACCTTGATTGATTCCATCCCTTATGGATGACTTTGAGGGATTCAGAACTTCCATGGGGGATAGATCTGCAGATATGACAGAAATAGCCAGAGAACTAGAATTGGAAGTAGATTCCTAAGATGCTACCGAATGGCTGCAATCTCATGATAAAACTTGGACCACTGAGTTACTTTTATAAATAAGCAAAAAGAAGTCATTTCTTGACATAGCATCTCATACTTGTGAAGATACTGTGATCACTGTTGAAACAACAATGAAAGACTTAGAATATTACATAAACTTAGTTGCTAAAGTAGTGGCAGTGTTTGAGATAATGTACTCCAAATTTGAAAATAGTTTCACTGTTGGTAAAATGCTATCAAACAATATTGCATACTACCAAGAAATATTTTGTGAAAGGAAGAGTCATTCAATGATACAAATATTTTTCTTATTTTTTAAAATTATGCCAGGCTCACGCTTGTCATCCTAACACTTTGGGAGACTGAGGCAGGCAGATTGCTTGAGCCAAGGAGTTCGAGACCAACCTGGGCAACATAGCAAAATCTTGTCTCTACTACAAAAATAAATAAATTAGTTAAGTGTGGTGGCATGTGTCTGTAGTCCCAGCTACTTGGGACGCTGAGGTGGAAGGATCACCTGAACCCAATAGGTTGAGGCTGCCATGAGCTGTGGTCATTGTGGTCAGGTGACTGCTCTCTAGCCTGGGTGACAGAGTAAGATCCGACTCAAAAACACACAAAAAAATTGCCGCGGCATCCCAATCTTCAACAATCACCACTCTGATCAGTCAGCAGCCATCAACATTGAAGCAAGACTCCACCAACAAAAAGATTATGACTTACTGAAAGCTCAGATGATTATTAGCATTTTTTAACTGTAACGTACTTTTTAAAATTAAGATACATACATTTTTAAGACATAATGCTATTGAACTCTTAATAGATTACAGTAAAGTATGAACAACTTTTATATGCACTGGGAAACAAAAAAAATTTGTAGGACTTGCTTTATTGAAATATTTGCTTTATTGTGGTGATCTAAAACCAAACTTGCAATGTCTCTGAGATGTGTCTAGTTCTTTATAATTATTAAAGGGAGGCTACACTTACATAAAGAATCATATTCCAGATCCAAAAAAATTTTTAATATAAGATGTTTCATTATTTTTTGAGAATTATAAAGCATTTTATTGAAATACTTTAATTACTTTTAACTGCTAGATCTAACTGCTAGATTGAGATTATATATGTTTGTAGTCTTATACACCGTTAATGAGGTTTTTTGCATTAAGTCTCCTTTCCAGTAAAAAAAAGCGGGGGGGGAATGGAATTAATTAAGTGATTAATTTCTATTAAGATGTAGACAAAAGCTTAATGTGAACTGGATGTCTTAATTAAGATATGCTTAATTAAGAATGGAGAGCATGAGTGTTTCTCTATTCTCCCTGCTCTTAGCAATAAAATGAAGACTGGGTGAAAACATCTTGAGATTGCAATAGCTGATGATGTGTATCTCAGAGTCTCTTGTTTTCCCAACCACAGAAAACCAGGGAGTTTCATGGTCATGGTAGCCAAATGTCCCCTTGACCTCAATTTGGCATCTGCCTTTTCTTCTGCTTCTGTTCTGTCTGCTGCTGAAAAACCCACTGCTTACTCTGAAACACACCAAAGTGCCAATGTGTGGCACCTTTCTTTTTTTTTTTAATCTTTCCTATTTCCAAGCTCATGTAACTAAATCTCAGTGATCTCATGGAATGTATTCACATATTTCAAAGATGCTTGTGTGTTAGTTATGTTTTCCCTTGTTCCGCATTTTCTGTCTAGAGCAAATGTTTGCAAACTATAGCTCTCATGCCAGATGATCCTGGACTTTTAACGTATGGGCCTTAAGCTAAGACCTTTTTTTACATTTTTAAGGGTTGGAAGAGAAAGAGGAGGAGGAGAAAGAGGAAGAAGGACAAGAAGAAAAGAAAGAAGGAGCAGGCAAAGGGATGGAGGCAGAGGACGAGGAGGCAGTGGCAGAGATGGTATGTGGCCTGCAAAGCCGAAAATACTTCTGCAAGAAAAATTTTCCAGATCCCTGGTCTAGAGAGATGGCTGGCCTCACTCACAGAATGTGATTTCTTCTTAGATCAGTTAGAATAGGGACATGTGGAAAATACAAGAGGAAAAATATGGACCGATTACCCCTGGCCAAAGGAACTCTTGATTAAAGGCTTTTCTAAATATTTCCCCCTGTGTGGCAAACTTTGTCGGTTGCCTCCCCAACAGACATTCTCTCTCAATTTTGATCTTAGTTGAGGCAGCCCTATGCTTCCAGGGAGGCTGGGCCCCCCAGACCCCATCTTCAGGGAGGTAATTTGGATGAATTCAGTCAAGGCAATTCCATCTTCTTGATTGATTTGGGACTTGGTACAAGTTGTAAATCTGGCTAATAAAACAGAAGAGTAAGTCTGTTGTGGTGTGCATGAAAACAGTTTATTCTCTTTTGAAAGGGAAGCCAAGAAAAGAACATGTCTTCCTCTTCTCCTGTCACATTTAGAGCATGCTGGGTGAAGACATACTGCCCAAAATTACTGTAGTCATTCTGTCACCCACAGGCTAAGAATGGCAGAATGGAAAGTTGACCTTCCCCCACCACCAAAAAAACACACACACAAAAAAAACCCCCCAACTTTCAACCTACCTGCCTGTGGATTTGGTACATTAGATATAAAATTTTTACTTCTAGTTGTTTCTTTCCTTCCCTTTAATCCTGAAGCATTCTGATATACCTCATATAGGCAACAGCTTGTAGGAAAAACTTCTTGGCTATCGCTATCATTTCCCAATAGAAGATTTTTAAAAAATGGAACACTGACCTTGCCTTAATGGAATGGAGCAATCTATTAATCTATCCCTTCAGACACACCACTTTTCATTCTGGGGGAAACACATCTCTGGATGCAGCCTTTATGAATAATTTTTGATTTAGATGAACTGTCATCGAGAAAGTAGACTGAATCTTCCTAACCATTAGCAGGTAAATGGCTGTAGTTGTGTTTAGAAGGGAGATTAGATTTTGACATAGACTATCAAATAGGCCACCACACGCTTCTAAAAAGAATTTTGGATATATGCATCTGCTCACTCACAGATATTTTTGAAAAATATAATGGACAAATTCCAATAAATGCTAAGTTATTGAGTGTGATTCATTTTAAGAGTCGAAACAAAATTGCCAGAAGGACAGGACAAATCTGAAAACCCATGATGCTCACATCCTCATCCCACTCCACTGCCTCTTGCCTCACTCCACCCATGCAGACACATTACACATCCCCCTATCCAGCATGCTGTTGGCCATGTGTGCTACCATACTTGCAAGAAGTTACAATCGTTTATTCTAAATATCTCGGCTTTTACAGCCTAAATTGAGGCCTTTAGTGGCACTTGGAAATTATTTTTGTGGTTTACTTTTATAGATAACACATTTCCCACCCCTACCCCTTCTGCTGGCTCCTTCAGAAATTTGGTTGAGGGAAACCACACAGAATTCTGAAATCTGTAGGCCAGGTGCCCACATCACAGTGACTTGGATCCCCACACTGGTGGCTTTTGGCAAGACATCAAAGTCTGTTCTTTCTCCTATTATCATTCCTAACAGGAAATTTGACTCCAGTGAATATATATAATATTTTCAGTAGCTTTAACTTATAACCCATTAATTACTTTTGGTTTTATTTATTGTGCTTCTGGTATTTCTCTTAAATTTAAAACTCTCCAAGAGTCTTTTAATTTTAATATTACACTTTTATTTATGGGAAATTGTAGCAGGGGGTACTGGTAATAGTAAGAGGGAAGAAACTGATGAAAAATTCTTCTTACTATTCTCTTCCCAGGTCACCAAATGTATCAATTTCCTTTATTTTATGTCTTATGTTGTTGTCTTGATCTCATCCTAGAGTATATTCTTGCCTCTGACTCAGCACAGTGATAGGCAGGCTAATCCATTCATTGGCTTACTTGATCACTGTTCCACAAATATGTATCCATAAGGTACAGTGAGTCCGGCATTTACAAAAGCCCTGGGATGGTGATCAAGACAGATCTGACCCCTGTCACCATGGAGCTCACATTCTCATAGAGGGAACAGATCCAAAGCCGGGAGAAAGAAACAATGACAAGCTGTAGTATCATAGAGGAAACCAAGGAAGAGTGAGAAGAAAAGTAGGCCTTTCTTTTCCCTTTGAAAGAACGTTTGGGAAGACCTCTTTGAAGAGGTAAGTTGTGAAGGGATGGGAAGAAGCCAGCCATGTGAATGCTGGGGTTAAGACTGTTAGTAAGTTGGGCACAGTGGCTTGTGCCTGTAATCTTAGCACTGTGGGAAGCTGAGGTGGGAGGATCACTCAAGGCCAGGAGTTCAAGTCTTTCAGTAAAAATACTGACTCTGGTAGTGTTAAAGCTGTATATTAAGAACAGACTCTTTCTTACTTCCCGGCAGCTTTCAGGTGGAAGAATCTTCATTGTCTTTATGGGTCCTTGATTATGAGAAAGGGGTTTTTGCGTGGAACTCTGGGCAAATATGATTGGCCGCTGACCTAATATTCCATCTAGTGACTTTTCTGTTGGAACAGAATATCCAAGAAACCCCAAGGAGAGAAGGATCCTTCTCACCACTGAGGAATGTGAAGAAATCATCCAGGACAAAACACACCGTCATGGGTTGACCTATTTTGGTCTTCCCCTTTCTCTCTTTCCTTCATATCCTCATTGCTACATGGTAGAAGGTCAGATTGTTTTCCTTAAGAATGTTCTCATGTAGGTCCTAGAACTTTTTACTACGTGGTTAGGCTGGAACCAGCCTGGGATGATTTCTATAGTAATAAAGAAGCATTAGAAAATGGAAAAAAAAAAAAAAAAGAATGTTCTCATGTAAAATATTGATGCAATCTGCACTGCATAATATATTCTATTCTATTATCTGTGTCTAATTATACTGACTCAATACTTTATACTCCCATGCCATATAAATACAAAGCATGTTTTTTAAATCAATACAGTGAGTGGAATGGTGAACCCCCAAATTATGTCCCTGTCCTCAATCACAAAACCTTTAAACATGACCTTATTTGGTAAAGGGGTCTTTGCATATATAAATAAGTTAAGAATCATGAGATCATACTGGATTAAAGTGAGCCCCAAATCCAATGACAAGTCCCTCTAGGAGAAGGGGAAACAGACACAGAGACACAGGGGGAACAAGGGCTTGTGACGACGAAAGCAGAGATTGGAGTGAGGGTGTCACAAGCCAAGCACCCCAGGAACCTCCAGAAGCTGGAAGAGGCAAGAGAAGAAGATTCTCACCTAGGGCTTTTGGAGGGAGCACTGCTCTTGCCGACACCTGGATTCAGATGTCTGGCCTCCAAATCTCTGAAAGAATAAATTTCTGTTGTTTTAAGCCATCGATTTTGGGATCATTTGTTGTAGCAGCTGTAGGAAACACATACTTCATCTGAAGACTTTTAGTTTTTAAAAGTAGAAAAATCATACTCTGTCCTCCTTTTAGCTTATTTTGCTTTCATGAAAAAAGCAATTGACAAGGGATGAAAAAGCTTAACAAGAGCACATTACAGGTTGCACAAAGGCATCCCTAGCCAGCTCAACCACAGTTCTATCAAAGACTGTGTTCTCAGAGCCTGGATCCATCTCAAATCCAGCCATTTTTCATCCTGTGAACCACAGCATAGGGTAATGGAGGGAAAGCTAGAATAAAAATCAGAAGCTGAAGGGACCACTGTCTCTGGCGATAGACTCTAGGTCATGGTTTTCCTATCTTGCCTCTATGTACTTCATGGTGGAAGTATACTGATACGATACCTATAGAATAATAAAATAAGAGTGATGGAAATGAGTTACAGGTAATAGTGCTCTATGAAAAGAAGATCCTATTATCAGAGAACAGAGGAGTGGAAAGAAAATAAGAGTGACTGAGTATTGAGAAAGGGCTTTTTGCATGGAATTCTGGGCAAGTATGGTTGGCCTCTGACCTAATATTCTGTCTAGTGACTTCTCTGTTGGAACCTGATAGATATCACTGAACCTGAATAATGAACAGGAATTCCTCACTGCACACAATGCTGGGTGACTGCCGCATAGTCCATAACTTCCTATGCTGCCATGCCACTCTCATGAGTTTCCAAGAGTCACAGGTCCTCCAATGTTCCTTCTTTCTCATAGAAAATTGATGTGAAAAGTACAAGCCATGTTTGGCTGCCTTCTGGGGATTTAATATTCACAGAGACGATAGCCTCATTACAGTATTAAATTCAGAATTAAATACCATTCCTGGATGTTAGATCCATAAGATGGTACTTCTGGAAGTCTTTGAAAGACATCTGAATACCCTGGTATCACTCAATCCTACCTTATGGGCCAAACCTGAGGATGCTTTAAAAGAAACTCAGAGCAGCCAAGATGATGGTTTTGAGGAGGGTCTCGGAGGCCCCAATGCCAGCATTCGTTCAATCAGCTGCATACACATCATGACCCATGAGGTGAGACCCACACACCTAGTAAGCTGCCCCTCTAAGACATTCACCTTGACAAGAGAGCCCAGGTTCCATTAAAACAGAGTAAACATGGAACTTGTCTGCATATCTCATGCTGCCTTCAGACGCGGGATGTACAGAAAAGTAGACTGAGGAAGAAAACATTAGAGAAAGTAGAGGGTAGGCTAAGAGTGACCCAGCTTTAGAAATTAATGCTTTAGCATTCATCTAAAAATGTGTTGGAGGGAGTTGATTTCCTTTCTTCTATGAAGTACATAGAGGCAAGACAGGAAAATCATAACCTAGAGTCTACAGTCAGGGACACTGGTCACCTCAGCTTCTGATTTTTCAGTCCAGTCTTTCCTTCTATTACCCTATGCTGTGGTTCACAGGATGAAAAATGGCTGAATCTGAGATGGATTCAGGCTCTGAGAACAAACAGTCTTTGATAGAACGCTTTGCCTCCTATCGAAATTAAATTAACAATGAAAATCTTCTTTGCATCTATGATTTATGTGAGCTGCCATGGTAGTTACATGATCTAATTATGGTCAAGCGTAGTGAAGTGGAAAGAACCCTGAAATTACACAGGCCTGGATTGGAGCTGTGGACATGGTCACTTAAATGAGCTGGTTAAGGGGCACATTGACCTGCCAAAGTATTCAATTCCTCTTGTAAAATATGGAAACCTAGTTAGAGAGGATTGGGAAGCCATTCTTAAAACCATGTTGGAAAAATCTCAAAATATCACAGGAAGAGTGATTACTTAAATACATGAATAAGTTATCAGGTTTTAACAACTTTCAAGTTCATCTCAAACCAACAACACAAACTCCTGTAGAACTCAAATCCCATAGAAGCGTGTCCCTATTACTGGGCTCTCATATACTGTAGAAATGTGCCCATCCATGTGGAAAAGTATTGCATGGTAATAGCTTAAAGTGGAACTCCCTTAATTTTAAAAGTATAAAAATACAATGGAAAAATCAGTAAAAATGACTCTGCAAACAAGTAAACAAATAAATATAAAGCACAAAGGATGAGACTCTGAAAAGCTCAAAAAAAAAGGAGGGAGAGATTCCTATTAGGCCCATGCGAAAAGTTTAGGTCATTCAAAAAACAAAAAAATAGAAAAAAAATAGAAAAAAATAGAAAAAAAAATCAAAATAGCATTCAATGTGGACAATTCCAAGAAAAAAAAAATGAAGTATGAAAATCAAGTGGTAAATCCACCTATGACCACTGGGCTTTATGGCTTTTTATTGTTATACAGAGAGTCTTCATCGCTTTTGCTTGTATCTTAGGGTACTTTTAACGCTATTTTAATGTTCAACTTTGCACTTTTGTAAAGTCAGTAGAGGTGAACATCACCCATGCAGAAACACTGCCAGAGTGAAAGGGCCACACATTTACAAAGGAGGTCCTGAGGTCACTGAAGGAAATAGTGTCTTTAGCTCAAGAACAAGAACAAGCCTGGAGGCCCCACCTTCCTTCTCCTGGGCGCCAGGAGCTACTTGTGTTCTCGAATGACCCTGTAGTAGAAAAAAGATGAAAGACAGAGGTGAAGCGGGGGATTCATTGTGAGCAAAGCAAGCCTGCAGCATCGAGGCTCTCCTAAAACAACTCTTCTGCTGAAGGAGGCATTTTAGGGACCCAGGAGTTGGGCGGTTGGGGGTGGGGGTGGGGGCAGGGGTGGGGTCAGCACAGCAGCTCCCTCCCATCACCTGACTCCGTCTACAGTGGTCATTTTCACAAGTCAGCAGGGGGTAGAGGCAGGAGGCAAACCCAGCACATCGTCAAAATAACCAAGTGTTCTGTGCCAGAAGGAAATGTGGGCTAAGAACTATAATGAAAGGGTAAGCAAAGAGCCACCGGTTCCAAGCAGCAAGATGTGTCAGCGAGAGAGAACAGCAGTCCTGCTGGCCCGGGTTCAGGCCAGAGCCTTAATCTGTAAATCACTGTGAAGCCCCAATACGTCAAAAAAAAATGTGGCCACCCCTGGAGTAAAGGCATACAGCAACAAAGTAACCTCCTGCTCTAACCTCCTGCGGATAACCCATGTGAAAATGCAAAAACACAGCCATCGTCCAAGAGAGGGGAAGGGTGGCTTGCCAGAACCTAATTACATTTAATCAAGATGGCAAAAAATGATGAGCACATGTCCCATAATCCCAAATGAAAAACACACGCATATGCACACACACACACACACACGCACACACACATCACTCTTGAGAATGCTTGACTACGTTCTCTCATCTCCCTTTATAAGCCTACTCTAAAATTTCTGGCACGGGCCTGAAAGTCATTAGTAATTTAGCTGAAACGTAAAATTTTACTGCTGCGCGTTGGTAGCTATTATGAGGTATAAATCTGTGTGGCTCTGGCAGGTTGAATTCCCTCCTACCACCCTTCATCATGCTACAAAAAGCATTTAACTGTGCTGGGGGTGCAGGACTTGCATTTTGGAATTAAATTAGAGACATGAGAGTACTAAATTACCCTTTCTTTTCCTGATCCGCACTAACCATTTTGAACTGCTTTCTTGGGCCAAGTCCCACTAGAGAAAATGTCATCTTCTTCGGGAAATCTGGATTCAGCAAACTGCCTTGCAAAAACCATAGTGTACAAAATCATCAAGCCCAACAAAGTCTGTATTTGCTTTGCCCACATTTATCATATAGACTTGAGCCCATCGTTTTTGGAGGTCACTGGAGAACTCAAATATCTCACTCATAAATTCCAACAGTTTCCCTATAAAATGAAGTAAAAAGAAAACTGCACACAGTATTTTTTTTTTCCAGAATGTTCTTACATTCTTGCAGCTTGTTCCACGATTTTCATCAAATCCTTCCTAGAATCTTTGGGTCTTGGATGAAAACATTTTTTTCACAGCCAAAGTGTTGGTTTTGAGTATAGTACCATGAGCACATGAGATCTGCATCTTCATTATTAGAGTGACTTGGTAGAAAGCATCTAGGACTTGGAATTGACATCTAAATTCTACGCCCTTAAGTAGGGATGGTAAATAGGAAAGTTCCTTCCATCATTGCTGTTCCTGTGTCCACAACAGATATTGTGACGGGTTTGATGGGCTGCAGAGGCTGTGTGGGGTTCAGGAGAAGCTGGATCCAGTAGCTCTGCTTGATTGAATCAAGATACAAGCAGATACTTTTTCTCAATAAAGTCTGTAGGTAATGGCATCCAATTTATCCAAGTTAGCACATGAGAAAACAAGATTCATTTGCCTTCTCTGGATGAAACTGTAAGCATTGTGAGAGCAAGCACCACAACTATTCTTTTTGTGTCTTTGGTACCTGTCTCAGATCTGCCACCTAGCTGGCCTCAGTAAACATTTATTGAATGCTCCAGAACTGTCTGACCCTACCATTAATTCTAAACTGAATAACATCTTTTCCTTATTTTATCTTCTTATGAAATTGATACTGTTAAGTTCCAGTTTCCTTATTGTTACCAAAAGAAAGTAAACATTAAGCTGAATGTCAGCAAAACCACAAAATGTCTGTTTACAAATAATACTATATTCAGCACTACTTAAAGCAAAGTAAATAGGCGTGTTCTGTACTCCCCAGGCGCTCAGAGCCTGGAATGGAGTAGCCTGAAAAACAAAGGAATGTGGTTTATGGGATTTCCTCCAGTTATGGTGACTTCCAAAAGGAAGGCCCATTTTTTCGATTGTTTCTAGTTTCGTGGTATCATGGGAATCTTCTTTGCCTGCTTAAGGAATTAGAGCACTTTTACACTGTGTTGGGAATGTTATTGGGGATATTGGTCAGTACTTTACATCTCTACTAGTGAGATTGCTTTCGGTAATTGGTAGCAGAACACTTCACTCATGTTTAAAGTAGAAGGGAGGAGCCACTGACTCATGTAATTAAAAATATCACAGGGAAGGTATGCCACAGGTAAGCCTGAATCAGGCTACTCAGTTATGTACTCAACATAGTTTTTCTTCCTAAGACTGACTTACCTCATGGTCCCAAAATGGCTGAAACCACACCCAGAATAGCACTCTTCCTCATTAATTTCTTCAACAACAATTATGATCACACATTCCCAAGAAAAGTGGTGATGTTTAATCTGTTTGGATGGCTTGAATTAGATGGCTTTAGGTACATGCCCAAACCCTAATTAATTATCATAATCTGTAGATAAAATGCACCGATTATGCTAGCCTAGGTCATGTGCGCCACTTTAGAGCTACAGGTAGAAACCTTTCCCTCAAAATTACACAAATCCCCCAAAGAGAAGTCAGTAACCATTGGGAAAAGGTGAAGGGAATGGTACAAAAAAGTCAGTCAACAAATAACCATCGTATCAGAGTCTCTTTCTCAGGACCTGTGGCGGATACTTCTGTGTGACCTAAGAACCAAAAACAGTTATCAATCTCCTGAGCACCTGCTATGTTTTGTCCCATGGACATTATAAACTGTATGTAATTCAAATATCCTCTAATCCAATGGCCTCTGGGTACAAGCAGGGTGTTGGAGGGAACACATAATTCTTTCTTCCTCTATAGTCTCTACATTTATTCCTTCAGGAATGTATCCTAGCCTCAGATATCTCTGGCAAAATTCACTGATGTGTTGATTTTATTGAAAAAGGAGCAGAGTTTCTGGGTTCTCTGCCTCCCATCAGGGCTTGTCCACAGGGCATTAGCCACACCCACAGGACATCCGCCATCCTGCTGGAGATTTCTACCCTGCCTTGGACGATGTGCCACCCAACTATAGAAGCTGTATTCCAACTACAGAATTAACACTGTGTCCTTTCAGCCCTCATAAGGGGTCTCCTCACATGAAGAGTTACCTGATTTAACTGTCTTGATTCCCACTGTGGCGTAGTCGTCCATGGGGCCGGTTGAAGCTAGATGTCATCACGTCCTGCCTCCTAACCTTATAACATCCTCTTCTCATCAAAACCCTCCTTCCTCTTCTGACCTTTGCTGAAAAATCAAACAACAACACAACTCATACAAGTAGTCTCTTGAGAAAAGTAAGGGTCTACATTCCACATTTTGCTCAATTGAGACATCTGGGTAATTGTCAAGGTTCTTTGTTGCATTGGCTTTGAGAGCTTAGAACTGAATGACTAGTGTCTCCCCCTAAGCATGTGTGTGCATCTTAAACTTTATTCTCAGATATGTGCACAATCTCCTTATCCTGGTGTGCCTCCCTCTTTTCTTTTTTTATATTCAATATTTTTTATTATGATATTGTGGGGGTACAGTTAAGGGTTAGGTATACAAATATGCTTCGTTCAGGCAACCTTGTTGATAAGAGGTGTCTCCCCATCCCCAGACAGATATTGACTACCATTAATCCCATCACCTCCCCCCCCAAGTTTCCCACCACTATCAGTCATTTTCTTATGGTAATACATTGGATGATCAAGGCCTACTATATGGGTGAGAACATGTGATACTCAGTTCTTTGTTTCTGTGAGAGGTCACTCAGTATTATAGACGCTAATTCCATCCAGGTTGCTGCAAAATTCATGATTTTGTTCCTTTTCATGGCTGCGGAGTATTCCATTGTGTATATGTACCACATTTTTTTAATCCAGTCCTCTTTTGATGGACAGCATGGTTGCTTCCAGGTTCTTGCTATTGTGAACAATGCTGCGATAAACATACGTGTGCAGGTATGTTTTTTATAGAGTGATTTGGCTTCTTCAGGGTATATTCCCAATACAGGAATTGCGGGGTCATTTGGGAGGTTGATATTTAGAGCTTTTAGGAATCGCCACACTGCTTTCCACAGAGGTTGTACTAGTTTACACTCCCACCAACAGTGTAGAAGTGTTCCGTTTTCGCCACACACTCTCCAGCAACTGTTTTTGTTTTTTGGTTTTTTTTTGTTATTGATAATTGCCATTCTGACTGGAGTTAGGTGGTATCTCAGAGTGGTTTTGATTTGCATCTCCCTGATGATTAGTGAGTTTGAACATTTCTTCATGTGTCTGTTGGCTGCTCGGATGTCTTCCTTTGAGAAGTGTCTGTTCATATCTTTGGCCCATTTTATAATGGGGTTCCTCCCTCTTGATCCAGTGATTCTCATGTCCATTTCCCTGATGATTTTTTTTTGCCCTGTTGCCACATTCCACCCATGGCTTTTTTTTTTTTTTTTTTTACAGCACTCCCACCCATGGCTTTTTTTGTTTTCCTGATTTTTTTTTCTGATGTGTGACTGGGTTCCTAAAAGGTCACAGATGGATACCAGTCCATGGCCAGGAGATTGGGGACCCCAATCTTGTTCCAT
>CAUYQG010012883.1:0-37023 GCA_963574415.1 Tarsius wallacei | reverse complement strand
TGGCACTGATAAAACACTTTGGCAAAGTCTCAGGGTATAAAATCAATGTGCAAAAGATGGTCACATTTCTATACACCACCAACAAACAAACAGAAACCCAAATAAAAAGCACAATCCTATTCACAATAGCCAGAAAAAAAATCATCTTCCTAACCAGAGATGTCAAAGACCTTTACATTGAAGACTACAAAACACTGCTCAAAGAAATCAAAGATGACACAAACACATGGAAAAATATTCCATGATCATGGATTGGAAGAGTCAACATTGTTAAACTGTCCATCCTACCCAAGGCAATCTACAGATTTAACGCAATACCCATTAAATTGCCAGCAGCATTCTTCTCAGACCTGGAGAAGATGACAATACAGGCATTCATATAGAAACATAAATGACCATGAATCGTCAAAACAATCCTCAGCAAAACAAACAAACAAACAAAAAAACAAAGCAGGAGGTACCACACTCCCAGACTTTAAACTTTGTTATAAAGCTGCCAGGAGCCGCAATCCCTGAAAAGAGTAAGGTAAAAGGGACCTGAAAACAGGAAAAATGCCGGCTGTGAGAAAGGCTCTAGCCAAATGCGACCATGATGGAGGCAAAGCCCCATGGATCCTGTTTGATGGACCTTCCCTAACTTTGAAGGATTGTGTGCATAGGCTTTGAGAATGTTCCTTCTTTAAATGAGATAATAGATGCACAGATGGATGATGGCATTTGACAACAAAAATTATACGTAGGCATGGTGAAGGTGAGATTGTAGCAAAAGGGTGTCCCTTAGGGTGTGTAAGGATGTTTTTCAGTAACAGCAGGAGGTCGAGAAAAACAAGTCGACCACTTCCTCATAAACAACAGGCCCCAGCCGAGAGCTGGTGGAAAACAACCAATTGAGACAACAAGTAGGCTAAGATATTATAGAATTAAATAGGTAGTTTGATAAAGATAAGAAGTTAGAATGTTAATAATAAAATAGTAAGATAAGAGGTATATAATAGTATTAGTAATAGTTAAGAAAACATAGGGATATAAAGATAGAAATAAGGTTAGTAGAAATAAATATATAGTAGTAAATAACTTAAATAAGACAGAGTTAAGGTTTAGCTTTATAGGGTAAGGATATTATAGGCCTATAATAGTAAATAGCTATAATAGTAAATAGTTATAAGGAAATTAGGAAGAAAAACAGGATGTTCACAAATGTTTAATTCAAGAAAAACACCATCTGCGGTTGAGATAGTAGCTGCTGTCTATTACTTGCCCATTCATTAAAAAACATGAATGACACGGAGTCGGCAGGAAGGAAACTGGATAGTAATTGTTAAAGGTCAACTTTATTGTGAATGAAAAGAAGATGTACGTGGGCGTCTGGTTAGCAACATAAGATACACTCGTGGGTGCAGGGCTGGGTAGAAAAACTATATAAGCATGTGAAAAATAAATAAAATTTGGCAGAGCCTTGAGCTCTCCCCAGGAAGAGGATTCCTATCGTTTTCATCTTTTCTTTTTCGCTGCTTCCTGATTCCCCCGTCGCAAGCCCTGACTCTCTCCTGGAGCTGGACTCCGGCAGTGTATAAGCGAGTGAGTGAAATGATCAAAATTATGTACTCTGGGGTTAAATGTTGGACAAGGTCTATATTTCCAGGAAAGAAAAACAGTTTTGCAGTAAACATTGTATCTCCCTAATACATACTCATCATCTTCATGTTTTAGCTCATATTAGAGAATAATTCCATTAGTCACCAGTTGGTGGTGATGCTAGTTGTAGCACCTAAGACTTCTGACTCCTAAGAAGCTTATCTTTCTCCTGTGCTTCACTGCAGCTCCCTGAGTCTCTGGCACTAACTGGGCATAAAACAGTTCAATTCTATTCTGACAATAGCTACCTGGAATTAGCAGCATACTCTGCAGATTTCAGGATTCAGTCTCACAAAACTGCCTTCACTTCAGACACCAGCAGGAAGTCCCTGGTCCCCAACTTGGCTGCAGACTCCAGAGTTCCCTCAAACTCCTCTCAGTTTTAATGATTTGCCAAGATAACTCAAAGAACTCTTGAAAACACTTTATACACTTACTTATATTTACTGAGTCAGATCAGGAGCAGACAAATGTGAGTAATATGTAAAGCAGGGCTGGCGGCATGGTGCAAGTTTCTACTCCACCTTCCCAGCACCTCAATGTATTCATCAACACAGATGCTCTCTGCAATTGTTGTTCAAGAGTTTTTATAACTCAATTTCCATCTCCACTTTCCCCCCTGGTTGAGAGTGTCTTTTTTTCTTTTTTTGAGATAGAATTTCACTCTATCACCTAGGCTAGAATACAGTGGTTTAATCGTAGTTCACTACAGCCTCAACCTCCAAGGCTCAAACGCTCCTCCTGTCTCAGCTTCCTGAATAGCTAGGACTATGGGTGCATGCCATCATTCACAGATAGTTATGTTTATTTTTTTAGAGATGGGCATCTAATTATGTCTCCCTGGTTAGTCTCAAGCTCCTGGACTCAAATCGTATACACACACACACACATACACACACACACACACACACATATATATATACACACACACACACATATATATAAATTTTATATATATATATAATTATAGATATATATATTCACAAGTATTTTCACATCATAGTTATTCTTTGATTCATCCTTGACATATTTGTGTCTCCAAATTATGGGAAAAAAGGACAATGAGTTCTTTAAAAGGTAGATATTCCTTATTAAATAGCTATTATGCACCAGGAAACATGCAAAGTATGGGAAATAACTAATAAATAACATGTTCCAAGAATGATCATTAGTAATTCCAGGTCTTTTGGTTTCTTACATACCTTTCCTGAGCTTCATTCTCAAGATGATAAAATCAACAGATTTGTCTAGTACTCTACAGTTTTTATGCATTAACATTTATCCCATTTGAACATCTAGCCTAACTGATCTCCTTCTTGGAACCTGGACCTTTTCTCTTTAGCTCTATAGGATCTGTTTATTTCAGTTGGCTCGATAGAATCTAGATCTGAGTCCTTAGTGTTCTCAACATTAAAAAACAAAAACAAATATAAAAAAAGAAGAAGAAAAATCTCTTCTCTGTTCACTTAAATGTAGATGACACCCATGGTTCTCCCTATGCCTGATCCACCTGCCTTAGAGAATCTTCTAGAGTCGTCTTTCTCACCAGATTCCCAATATCTAGCCATACACCCAGCCCTACTTTGTTCTGGCCAGCTAAAATGATATCGCATAATAACAGTAACAGTTAATAAACAATAACCTGCAAAAGTCTTTATTATAAGTAGAAACAATAAAACTATCCTCATCATATAACTGCAGCCTATAAAGGCAATACAAAGAAACAAACTAAAAACATGTCCACGGTATAAATAGATACTATAATTGATTGAACCACAGGTCTCTTAGCATAAACCACAGCAATTCTGATATGTTATTACCTGTCTCCTAGTGAGACAGGTAATGGTGGTGAGCTGTTATAACACGTCATGATGGTGGGAAGTCTGACCTTTAGGACCAGCTGGAATACTTTGAGAGGAGGTGAAAGAGGCCTTGAAGGAGCTAAAGCCACATCACACAAGAATTGCTTAACTTATAGAAAATAAATGGGGAGAAGAATTTCTCTTTTGTCATCTTCATTTGTCAGAAAGTCTATATAGGTAGTAATCAGAAGCAAGAAAAAGATAGAGATAAGAGCTTTCTGTTGGCCAAAGATGCCTGGAAATGATCCTGGGTACATTTCTGGGTGATGAGTTCCCCATCCTGGATGCCTTCGAGATATATTGGGAGAATTTTTTAAAGAAATATTGTTGAAGAGATAGAAAAGGATGAGATTTCAGCATTTATAACTGAAATACTCCCTTTGATCCAGAGTCTGTATTTCTTCTAGCATGCTCTCATCTACCTCTAATGCCAACTAGATAAGCATACAAAATACTCTAAAAAATAAAACAAAAAGTCACCTAAAGAATAGTATGTCTATGAATCCCATGTGACAAAGACAGGCTTGCCCTTTTGAATCTGCTTTCTCCCTCTGGTCTCACCAACCTCTGTGGCCCCAGCACAGTAGGCCCCAAAGAACGCTGAGTGTGGTTTGCTTGGAACATGCCCTGACCAGGCTTCCCTGAGTCAACTGATGTGCAGGATACCTGCCTCCTTGTGCTATCCATCACCAGTTTCTATATTATGAAAAAGTATACTAGAGAAGTGAAAAGGGAAACCCAAAGTGAAAACAGAAAATACATTTGTTCTTGCTTGTGAATTTCAGACTCTTTGGAAGGCAAGATAGGAACTGGCAGAGAGGATTTTTTTCCAAGGTGGGCAGGAGTTACCTCACTAAGCTGAATTCAGGAGAAGACATGCACTTGTTTTTGAGAGAATATGATAATCACTCAATCCACTTGTTTGTGAAAGGAAAATCTGCATTACAAAATTCTCCAAAGTCAATGGTAGGGCATCTGAAATAATTCTAGATTGTCCATGACATGATGAAAACTCTTAGGTAAACCAATGACAAAACCAACATTCCTATGTGACTAATGACATGAAATATGCCTAGCTGTTCTTGTAGGTTCTGGTCCCACTCAGTATCTCAGTCAGAGACAAAGTGCTGTCCTCTGCAGTCTCCGTTGATTTAATGTCAATTCTGTCTAACTAGGGAAAGTTTCGGATGGGCTAGACTTTTACCTCCTCTTCACGTCTGACCCAAGTTTTCTGAAAAATTTTTGACGAACTTTTCTAGGATTTTTTAAATGAAATGACCAAGTGCTAACTTTCGGCCTTGTGCTAGGGCCATGGGATTATGAAAATGAACTGGAAAAAATGCTTTCCCTCAAGAAGATCAATGCAGTAAGAGACAAAGACATGGAGAAAGACTAATCTAATGTAGTAGTGCACAATAAGCCTATGTAGGGTGATGTGGAGCTGGAAAAGATTGCCACCTCCAGTTTGGGGCTTGACAGAGGATTTCCTGGAGATGGCCCCTACAGAAGGATGAAATGAATAGGAGTCAGGCAACTCACAGATATTCTTGGTTGTGGAAAATTAACACTGTTAGTTCTACTACTTGTCTGTTGACATCACCTTTCCATGTCATCTTCTTCCATAACTTTGTGTGTATGTGTGGATGCATGCATTTTATTGACATATTTGATTAACGAGGAAGCTAAGACTCAATGACCATCAATGACATTCCCATAACAGTATTGGGGCTACACTGTAATCATTTGCTAGCATAAGTGTATTTGCAATAACGGATAATGCTAAAAAGAGCATAGCATCATTTATTGTTTGCAATTGCATAACTACATCTATATCTATCATCTATCTATCTCACCTATCTGTCTTTGAGAGATTCCTAGAGTTGTAGTTAATGAGTCACAGCATATGTGTATTTTAAAAATTGCAAAGGATTGCCCAATCAGATGTTAAGTCCAGAGCATTTGGTACTAAAAATGGGAGTCTACATCAAAACAATCTATGGGCTATGTACTTGTTTGCATTTTTTTTCCTTAGAAATGATCATTCTACCTTCTGTAATTTGAAGGTCTTTCTTCTTAACTATAAAGAAAGAAGTAGCTTTTCTATAAAACTGTCATAGGAAATGTGTTAGAATACTGATTCTAGGACTCCTATATGGCTTTAAAATAATGGTCACCCAATAATCAGTCCAACCTATTTTGCTCCTCTGTTCCTCCACTTGTGAAATATAAATTACTTAGTTTGACTCAATTCTCGCTACTGCCCAAGTTCCACTGCTTAGCAAAAGAGACCTTCAGTCACTCAGAGGTGCAGTGCCTTCTCCATTCTATGCAGCTGCTTTGGATATTTGTCAAGTATCTTCTTTCCTGTTTTGGGGAATATTTAGCCATTGCTCTACAGCCATTATCCATTTGTCTCTATTCTCCACTAACTGGGAGTACACCTGCAGTTTTCACTCTGTATTGCTGGTGGACAGCACAGTGCCTGATATGCAGGTGTCGATAGTTTATTGAGTAGTTCTGTATTAAGAGAAAAGAAAGTAATATATTTTGAGGAAACATCAGAGCACAAATGCAAACTTTTATATTTCTAACTCATTTAATATTAGCACATTTTATCTGAGTAGAAACTCTATAGTTTATTAAAAATCTTGCTCTCTTGCGGAGATCCACATAGCTTCCTTTGGCACCTACCCTGGCTTCTCTTTTCTATCACCTTTGCTTCCATTCTCTGAGGAATCTCTTTACTATTTCCTTTTCTGATTCTCTGCCATTTCTGTTAAACTCATCCTACTACAAATAGTTTTTCTATGACTTTCAGAGTATAACAGATATTTTGGAAGGAGATGTCAAGTACTCTCAGGTAACAAAAACCAGTCTTCCTTTCTCTCCCAAACCAGGCCTCTGAATGATGCACTTACATAAAAGTACCAACTCAGGAAAAACAGACACTCCCAGACTCTTACCATTTTAACTGTTCAATTGGACCAACCTAGCATTAGAAAAAAAAAATTTTTTTTCCTTTGGGGATAAGAGCTTGGGCTTCATCACCAGGTAGACATGGGGTTTAATCCTGGCTCTATCACATTCTAGTTCTATAACTTATTAAAAGTTCAAAGATAGGATGTGTGTGTGTGTGTGTGTGTGTGTGTGTGTGTGTGTGTGTGATATTGCTTCCAAGCTTGAGATACATAAGGAGCTCAAACAAATGTTTGAACAAATGTTTAAAATTTATCTCTCGATCTCTTTGTCTCTCTCTTTCTTTCTTTCAGTTGTTCAGTTTTTCCATGCAGAAAATTTCTATGATAAATGACAGCCATATATACAGAAAAATATTAATTCCTCCAGCAAGATATATTGTTATCCTGTTCAGAGCCTCTGACTTTTCTCTCCTTCTTTAGTTGCAGGTAATTTCACCTTAGATGTGTAGTTAGACATTAATCCCCTTGTGTTTTGGTACTTCCCTCCTTCTTCTTCATCTGTCTCTCCTTAGGGTCCAACAGGTAACATTTACTGAGCACCTACTGTGTGCTAGGAATTATGCCCTAGGGTACACAATGACTAGGAAGAAATCACTGGGTCTTCAAATGACTGAGTCTACTTGGTGAAACAGCTATAAATACATACAAACTTCAGAGAGCCCTCTGCTAGAAAGAGAATATTGGAATAGGGGGATGCTGGAGTCAGTGATATCAGTGGGCAGGATTTTGTGAAAGTTGGGGTAAAAGATTAGATGGTCTGAGCAAATATAATTACACGGGAAAGGAGACTTACTCCTGGAGTGTGATCTAAGGAAGAGGAGGATGCACACATGAGTTTCTAGATTCTAACTCAGGTAGCATTGTGAATGGTGATATGTTCAACAAAGCCTAAAGAAATTAAAGGAGAGAGCATGGGAATTATTGTGATGAAGCCAGGTTTGAATACATGGAGTTGAAGACTCTTGAAATTCAAGTGGAGCTAGCCAGTGGGCACTTGGAAATTATAGTTCTGAATTCTAGGAAGCTCAGCCCCTGGGGTAGAGAAAGCATCCATAAAGCTTATTATTTTTATAAATAAATTAACAAATTAGTGATAAAAACCAATGTTCTCAATTTTGAATACATAACCTTCATCTTTTGTAACAAATATCTAGCATGCTCACACCTAAATGAAGTAGAATCTAGATGATTTCTGGGTATATTTGTGAACAACCTTTTCACCTAGAATATCCAGGACTCAGGCAATTAACAGAAATAAGTGGATAATTTCCTCTATCATCAAGGAAACAAATCAGAAGAAGCATCTTAAAGAATAATGGAAAATAATAAGATAGAATTAAAGTAAGTGTGGTTTTATACTATTTTATCTAACTCTGAACATTCTAGTAAACCCTCAAACTTGACTCAATCATCGCATCCATTTTGACACCTTCTCTTTTGTGAATTTTCCTTTCCTCCATTCCTCTCCAACCCATGCACACTCCTAAAAGAAACATACTCCTTCTTCTATACTTAGCATGGACTTGAAACCAGAAATATTCTGGATCTGCCATGTTTTTGCTCTATAACTAAAGGCACTTAAGATCTTAGAGCAATACTTAATAATAATACCATATACATGATACCTACTAGTCATTAAATAAATGCCGTCAGAATGAATAAATTTAACTTCATGGGGATATTATATGGAATCAAACAGCATTCAGAAAGTTCCTGATACAAAGCAGGGGTTAGTGACAACTATAGATTATTATAGTGACTTATGTCTATTATTGTATTTATTCCTCTCTTTTATACTTATTTTGCTTTACTCTTTGTCTCACTCTGAATTATGAGCTCCTCGTGAAAATACTGTTTATTCATCTGGGTTTATAGTGCTTGGTACTTAGTAGGTGCTCAGCAAATATTGACTGGACTCGACCAGTGAAGAAAGGCCAGAAGTCCTTTGTCTGGTTGCCCTCACCTTCAAGATTCATAGTGCTGGGTGTGAAAAGGTGAACCCCAACAAGACAAGCAGAAGGAGTGAAAAAGATGACAGAGAGAGGGAGAGCTCTTAACACTAATAATGGAACTCATTAGAAAAGAGACTGTTCCAGGGGCTTCCTTATCAAGGAACTCTGTGGCTCCTGCACCCTTAGTTTTTCCGCCTCCCCAGCCATCCAGCAAAGCTTGCTTATCCAATCGCTGTGCATCCTAATTCCATAATATAATGATCCATCTCAGTGGCCTTGCCTTGCCTCCTCCAGTGCTCTCTTGCTCTTGCTGCCTTCTCCTTTGAGCTCATGGCCACACTTTATATAACATAATTACAGATCAGATTGACTTCCCAGTTCCCAGAATGCAAGAGGTTACTCTTTTAATTGCAGTCAGTTCTTTTAAGTTCCTGCTTATTTTTAATTATGAATGCCTAAAGCTGGCTGGCTACAGTATAACTTTCAGTTCTAAAGAAAGAAATAAGCCCAAGAAACAGAACAGAAGTAATAGAAATACCATTTTCATGCAAATTGCCTCAGTGACAAAGATATGTGGAGAGCAGAGACTCATTCCTGCATTCCTGAGAGGTGACATTGGCCTTTGAAAATGTCTAACTCCACATTTAGAAGAGATTTAGCTAAAACTGGCTAATTACACAATAGTTGCAGGCCCTATAAACATGTCAGTAATTCAACTTCCTTTCCTGTTTATGTTTCATTTCTAATATTTTGACTGGCAGGATAGGCCTTAAGCAACACTTTTATTTTTTAAAAAATTTCTGCCTTCAGGAAACCAAATTCCTCTGCCTAGCACCTAAGATAATAATATCCTTTCAATAAAGAGTTCCAGTAGCTACTAACCTTAAGTGAGAATCTTCTTTCTCACTTTGTTTCTGTGGCTGCTGCAGGCAGACATTACTTATTTTACTTCCTATGTGCTTTGTGCAGCATTGATGACCTAAACTAAGTCATTATTATTATTGTTGCTGTTACCTAATAATAATTTTAAAGAATTATTAATTAAAGTATTATTAAATTGAACTGTTTATTATTATAAGCCAACTTTTAACCACCACAAGGCTGCTGCTACATTCCCCCATTACTGAAATCCATACTGTTTTCTCCAAGGCAAGAAGTCATCTTCTCAGTCTCTGCTGAGTAGGTGGCCCCTCCTGCCTCAGGCATTGCCTGTCTCTGGTATGAGGCATCCACAGGGAAGATGAGGAAAGGAGAGGGACATTTCATGCTGACTTGGTGCCTACCTGTGCTAGGAAATATATTAGATGCTTTATTCATAGTCTTTCATTTAAATCTAAATGACCTTGTCAAAAAAAAAAAAGTATCACTAGCTCTAGTTTTCAGATGAGAAAACCGAAGCTCAGAAAATATAGGTAACTTACAAATCCACTGGTTTGGTTGGGTTTCCCAGCTGACTGAGATGAGGAGTAGATTACAAGTAGATTACTTGGCAGAACACACCTGTAGAAGTGAGACTGAGAGACAAAAGAGGAACAACATGTACTAAGGTGTGCTTTTAGTGAGTCAGCTATCACCACAGGTCACTGGGGCCCACTGGAACTCAATCTAACAGTAAAATTTTGCTTTCACTCCATTTTTCCACCTGAGAGATAGGGAAACTCTGGTGTCAGCCACAACCTTCTGTCAGTCATTGCTTAAGGACTACACCCAAGGACATTAATTCAAAATTCCTGTCTTCTACCTCTTGTCCTTCCTGTCCAACACCTAAACTTGCTTTCCCTGTAACTATCTTGTGTGTGGCTATTTTGGCTTTTTTTTCCCACATCAGAAACTGGGTATGGGTTGGTTGTCCTTCATTCTCATCATTCTTCCAAACATTTTCAGTTTTCTCCTCCTTCAAAACTTAACTCCTTTTAATTATCACCCAATCATCTTTCTAATTGCTGTCAACTACCTGCCTCCTCATCAATCTCATCATTCACTGATGATTTTAGCACCTGGTTTGCTATTTATTTTCCACCTCTATTCTGCCAACATTCTTAGTGATTTCAGGATACATTTAGATGATCCATTTAACACACTTTTTGTTCTGCTCTTTAAAATAAGCTCCACTGATTTTTTTTCTACATCCCACCTGTTATAGACTGAATGTCCCCCACCCCTCAAAATTCATATTCTGAAACTCTAACCCCCAATATAGTGGTATTTGGATATGGGGACTATGAAAGGTAATTAGGGTTAGATTAGGTCATGAAGATCGGGCCCTAATAATTCTATTAGTGGCCTTATAAAAAGAAAAAGATTCTCTTTCTCTTACTCACTCATTCTCTTTCCACATTCACACTGAGAAAACTCCATGTGAGAAGGTGGCCACCTGCAAGTAAGGAAAAGTGCCCATACCAGACTCCAACAATCCTGGCTCCCTGATCTCAAACTTCCAGACTTTAGAACTATGAGAAAATATATTTCTGTTTTTAAGCATCATTTTACTACAGCAGCATGAGCAGACTAATACACCATCTCAGATACTCATTTAAAATGGGGGGACTCCTCCCCAAAATTTGTTGTTTGGAAGGCAGGCTCTTTTGTAGTATACAGACTTCCCTCTATAGGTAAGTGTTCTAGGAACCCATTGCCATCAGTGTACCAGTCAGCATTATTATGAGAGGTTGCATTCAGTTTCAGTGAAATTGGTTTTGGAGATTCTTTCAGTGCATTTGACCATTTTGTGATGGGTGATTTATGATCACACTTGTCCACACTGCAATGAGTGTTCAGCAGTTTTTAATCAAAAGCAGCATGAACCCCAAATCCCACCCTCCCTATTTACTCGATTTCACCCTGAGTGACATTTGTTTGTTTCCCTGGATGAAAGAAGTTCTCAAAGGGAAATGTTTTGCCAATGTGGAAAAGGTGAAACAAAAAATGGTAGAAGCACTGAAAGGCATCAAAATTGATGAGCTCAAGAACTGTTTTGAGCAGTGGGAAAAGCATCTTGATAGGGGCATTGCATCAAACAGAGAGTACTTTGAAGGTGACTGAGGCTTAAAAATGTAAGAATAAATACACAATTTTTTATAAATAAATTCTGGAATTTTTTGGCTCTCCCCCTCATACTCTTAAGAATCTGTAACCTTTGTCAACATCAATAATTGAATTGTATCCACAATTCTTTCATCAATTTCTTCATGACTGCTCACTTACTTTTATACCTCCATTCTTGACTCCTTTATCTTAATTAAAATTTTTTGTTGTATGTCTTTTGTTTTCTATCCATTTCAACCTTTTTTTTTTTTTCTTACTTTTCTCCTTATTCAACTTAGGCCTCAAGGCTTAACACTCTAAGCACTTTTTTGCAAACATAGTTAATTCTTTTCCCTCCATTCTATTTTCCCGGCAGAACCCCAAACCTATTTAGATCTAGTTATTCCATCAGCTCTGTTCCTTCACCAGAGCAACTAAACATTCTTGGAGATACACACAGCCTTGTTAACTGGTCTCACTTTAAAAGTATGACCAAAAATCAGAATGAGTAATCCAGAATTCCTGGTGATCCTACTACAATACATCTCTCTTTAATACTTCCATCTTTCTACTTGCCAGATGAATTTTACATTTTTGCATCTTTTCAAGTCCACTTCCCCTTCACTTTCATTCTCTGACACTTGAACTAGAGCATAAATACAATTAGACTTTCATGCATTAAGTCATTGTTGATGCCTTCATTCTACAAATACTTTGCCTACTATATGTTGATCATTGTTCTATGCCACAGGACACAGTGGTTGGATAAATAGATGAAAATCTGTCTTGGCGCTTTCATTTTGCACAATATCTATCACTCTTTGATGCACATTAGTACTTAAACTTGTTGTTCTCCTCTTGCTAATAGTCATGGTCCCATCTCTCATCTATGGTCTATACCCTATCTCCTCTCACCCTCTCAGGGATTTTGCTCTTTCAATTATGTTCTGTGTTTCCTAGCATCAGTTCTACCTCTCTACTGGATCATTTCTAACACTTTGCAAACATGCTGTAGATTGGTTAAAAAAATAAAACAAACCAATAAAGATCCTTTTATGACCATGCACCCCTCTGTAATCATTGCCTCATTTTTTTTTTTGTTCCTCTTCATGAAAAAACTTCTTCAAAGAGCTATCTGTAGGCACTGTCTTCTCTTTCTAACACATTCTTTTTTTTCCAGACCATTTTATCTGGATTTCTATTCAAAACCTTTGTTATATTCATCAGTGACCTCTGAGCTGCCAAATCTGATGGTCACTTCTCTGTCTTCATATGTTTTATAAGATTAATGCTGATTTGTTGAGCTCTGAAGATATACTTCCTGGTTTTGCTAACTTAACAGCTGTGTGACTTTGGGAAATTTAGTAAATCTTACAGTGTCTTGATTTTTTCACCTAAAAAGTGAGCATAACAATTATACATACTTCTTGGATTTGTTATGAGAATTAAATGTTTAAACTCATATACTGTTTAAACTGTATGTTCGATACAGAGTAAATTTTCAATTACTATTAGCTATTATTATTATGATAATTACTACTATTATTAATACTACAGTATTAGTAGTACAAATGTTCTACAACTTATGATGGGGTTACATCCCAATAAAGCCATCAGAAGTAGAAACTATCAAGTCTAAAATGTATCTAATACACCTAAACTTCTGAGCATCATAGCTTAGCCTCGCCTACCTTACACATCCTCAGAACACTTACATTAGCCTACCTTTGAGCAAAATCATCTGCAACAGAGTACTTTGTAGAGTGTCAGTTATTTACCCTTGTGACTGCTTGGATGACTGGGAGCTGCACCTTGTGGACAATGACCAGAATAGTGAGAGAGTCTAATAGGGCGTCTCCCTTGATTTCTGCTCCTGGCGTCTCCCTTGCTTTCTGAGCTCAGGCATACTTACCTTCTTTCCATTCAGTTTTTGAACTACTGCACCAGCTTTTCATCCTGACAATCAGAACCCAGTTTAAATCTCACCTCCTCAAAGAGGCCTTTCTTGATCACTTGAATAAAATGTAATTTCCAGTCATTTTCTTAAGAGTCATCCTGTTATATGTTTTAACTGGTGTCTTTCTTAAAGTTCCTTTGCACCTTTTTTTTAAAGATCACTGTAAAGTTTTTTTTTTCAAATATTACTTTATTATTGAAATGTGGGGTACAAGTGAGGATTAGCGACATAAGTAGACTGCATGCAGGTGAAGTTTGGGCTTCTAATTGACCCTCCCTCCTCTAAGCAGCGCCCAGTGACTGCTGATACCACCCTTGTGCTAATGTGACTAATGTTCAAAACCCACTTATGAGTGAGATCATAAGATATTCAGATCTTTATTTCTGTAATAGTTCACTTAGTATGATGGTCTCCATCCCTTGCACCTTTCTTATGGCTTTACATCATCTTTTCTTTATGTTATTGATATGCCCGTGTTTTCTTCCTCAATTTAAGGTTTGGGTTTTCATCAGCTTTCACTATGGTATTCTTCACTACACATTAAACAGTACCTTGCACATGGTAGAGACAAAATAATATTTATAAAAGTTTTAAATGAAAAGAAGTTAGGCATGCATGAAAATAAATTACTTCAAACTGGGTATGAAAAATTTGATGTTTGAATGAAAGTTTTTCACTAGCTACTGTATATGGTCTTGGGTATAACATTTTCCTGGGACTCAGTGTCTCATTTATGAAATTATAATGTAAAAGGTAGAACTAGAAAGATCAGTTTCTTTTTTTTTTAAATTATAGCTCTGTCTACTACTGGGTATATGACTTTGGAGATGCTACTTAAACACACCCTCATCTAGCCAGAGAGTCATTAGAATTAAATAAAATAAACTATGGGAAAACCTAGCACAGAGCCCAGTACATGTGAGGACTCCAGAAATTCAAGTTCTTTTCTCTTTTCCTTTTTCTGTTATGAGCTATAATAAGCGATGTTCCTTGAACTCCACAGACCTTAGCTAAAGATGTATAGAATGAGTGAGGCACATGTAAACTCAGAATGTGGAAATTCATTTTTACTTTGTCCTCATTTCATGGCATAGCTAGGTGCAAAAAGACATTCCCAGCTTTGCTCAGTCCCAAGCTTGAATATATTAAACTAATTAAAATAAATAAAAGGTAAAAAGGACCTCACCAAGTATGCACATAGTGCAGGCACATAATATTTACATTCAGGAGAAAGAGGTTTACACTAAACTGCAAAACTTGAGCCAGTCTTTGTTCCCAGCCTCATTTGTGCTGGGTGAAAGGAACCCAACAGGAGAAAAAAGGGGTAACAAGAGCTCAAGATACCCTTTCCTCTCCTGCAGTCTGCAGACAAGACAGCACCTGGGGCAACGCCTGGGTACTTTTGGAGGCATCTTATGCCTCAGGGAGCCTCGGATGCGCCACAGCTGCTCTAAGAGGTCCTGCCTGCCTCCTTGACATTGTCTTCCCAGGGGAGAAAGGGAGCCTACATTTAGTGAGTCTCAACATCTGTCAGCCACACTCCTAGGTGATACATAATCTTCACAACAAACCTTTGAGTAGGTAGCATTTTTGACATTTTACGTTTGTTGAGTTTCTACTACTTGCCAAGCCCTCTGACAGACATGTCTCATACATCTCAGCCTTAACAGTAATCCTGGCAGAAGACATAATTGTGCACTTTGTGTAGATGAGAAAATTAAGCTTTAGAGAGAATGAATATCTGCTAGAGGTCCCTTATCCAGAGAGTGGAAGAGCCGAGACTGAAAACTGGATCTATCTCACTCCAGGACCTAAAATGTGAACCAGATTAATGAAGCCAGAAGAGTTTACAAACCTCAGAATAGAGTCCATTCATGTGCTTGTATGTACACTCCCACCTGATTTATTTTCAAGTTATTTTAATTAAAAATTATATGGCTTCCTAATACCTACAAACCTTTTTTTCTCTAAAGCCTTAATTCCCAGTTTCCAATGTACTAAAATGCCCTTTTTTTTTCATTCCCGGATATACATATGTTGTCTCATTCTGTCAAAGCCCAGAGAGATGGTGGCAAGCAGTATCCCTTGGTGGGTAAGACACAAGGCATTTGGGTTAAATAGCCAAAAAAAGACTGGAGGATTAAGAGGTAATGTATGTAAAGAGCCTGGTGCATTGCAGCCTGCAAAAAGGTCGGTTGTTATTTTGTTATTATTATTTACTTAACTTCTACCTTCCCCTGGAAATAGTCTTTTCTTTTTAAGTGAGCTGTTCTATCTCACTAAAAAGATGTAACTGGACCTTTCCTCTGCTACTGAGAATTTTCTACCTTATTTATATTTCTTTTCTCTTATTTTCTATTGAAACTGTATTTTCTTTAAGGATGAGAGCTGGCTTATCTTTTATCTCTCGCTATATCTAGAATACAGCTGTCTATGTAATTAGGAACAGGGCATGTTTGTGGGAGGAAGCAAGAAAGGAAGGGAGGAAAAAAGGAAGAAAAGAAAAAAGGTAGAAAGGAGAGAGAAGAAAGGAGAAAGGGAGGAAGGAAAAAAAGGAAGAAGGGGAAAAAGGAAAGTAGGATGCAGAGCACAAAACTGAAAACATTGGATAGTTATGCCTAAATCCATTGGGTATCAGTAAATAATATTAATAACAAAAATAAATATCATTCAGGTTACTATATCAGCTTGCATCTGCAATACAAGTACAACATACGTTTGTGAATTGCTATCTTCTGCCAGACACTATTCTGAGTGCTTTCCTTGTGTTATCTTAGGTTAGCGTCATCATCTAAGATTTGCAAATGAGGACTCTGAGGTATAGAACCTTCAGTATCATATCTGGACTTTTGTAGTTGGTCTGACTAGTCTGATCCCAGAGCCCAAAACTGTAGCATAATAATCTAGGTTCTTCTTCTTTTTCTTTAAGATTGTTTGGCAGCCAGGCTCGGTGGCTCAGCCTGTAATCCCGTGCTTTGGGAGGCTGAGGTGAGTGGATTGCCTGAGCCCGCGGGTTCAAGACCCGCCTGGGCAACTTGGCAAGACCTCATCTCTACCATAAATCAAAAATCAGCTGGGCGTGGTAGCGCGCGCCTGTAATTCCAGCTACTTGGAAGGCTGAGGCGGAAGGATCGCCGGAGCCCAGCAGGTCGAGGCTGCGGTGGCCGGCAGTGGCCACTGCACTCCAGTCTGGGCTACTGAGTGAGACTTCAACTCAAAAAAAAAAAAGATTGTTTGGCAAGCTTTTTAAAATTGTTTCTCTGTATACTCACAATAATCTTATGACTTTGCAATTATTAACCCAACTTTCCTGAACCACGGAAAAGAACCATAGAACCATAGAAAAGTCTAGTGATTTTCTATACTCCTATAGCCAGTCAGTATGAGAGTATAACTATATTCCGGTTCTATGATCACAATTCCAGTGGGCTATCTCCAGTTGTCTATTTAGGGCAGCAGAATATTCTCAGTGTCTGGAGAAGGAGTGGCAAAGGTGCTATGATGCAAGTATTCTTTGTCTAATTGATCAGGGCATTCAGTTTCTACTTATGTCATAACAGCATTCATGGAGCCTTGGTTTATTTTTGTTTTTCTTTGTTTTGTTGTTTTGCTTTTGGTTACTTTTTCAAATTAGTTTCTCTCTCCTACTACATTAAGGGTTTCTCGTGGATAAGGAAAGGTGCTTTTTACTTCTCTGCATCCCTACTTTATAGCACAAGGTTGGCTCCAGACTCCACACATAGTGAAGATAATGAAGAAGTGGAGTTTCTGAGTACATTTTCATATTGAATTAAGTAAGATGCTCATGTACATTGTATGGAGAAGGCAATATCTGTACTGGACTTTGAAGGAAAAAGATAATGGAGGCCTGAAAAGGAGGATTATCATGGGTCAATGCTGCGGTCATGTTTAATACCCCCCAAATAATTTTATGTGAATTTTTATTTAATTGACATATATTATCTGGTCTTACACATGTCTGTACATTATCAACACTCTGGTCAGTTGGAGTAAGGCAACAAGTGGAACTATTGGAAAATAAACTTGGCTATTCATGTTAGTTGTCCTGAACAATGAATTAGTGAGACCATGAATCCCCCCGCCCCTCACTTCTCCCAGTGATAGGGGCTGCACCTGAATTCAGCTTCTCAAGGAACTGAAATTTTCCAGTGTGATGCTGGCTCCCAAGGTCCCCTGTTATTTGACAGATGGCTCTATCAGACAAATGCTGAAAACAGCCCCTAAACTCAGACTAACCCCAGCAGTCTAATTGTCCCTCTCCCATTAACAAGGTTGATCTCATACCTGCCCTATAGGAAAGAACAGCCACAGGGAGGCATATTCTTATTCTGGAATGCAAACTCAGGTCATGTCTAGCAGAATATCCTGGCTCCAGCATACCTCCTTATGAACACAAAGAGAAAATAGAGGGAGACTTGTACTATGATTGGCAGGAAAATGGTCCCCAAAGATGTCCATACTCTAATCTTCAGAGTCTGATAATATGTTACCTTCCATGTAAGGAAGGGACTTTGCAGGTGTGATTAAGGTTATAGACCTTAAGATGGAAAGATTATTGTGGGTTATCTTGTGAATCAAATCTAATCACATGAATCCTGAAAAGCTGAGGACATTTCTTAATTGTGGTCAGATAGAGAGGTTCAACAACAGGAAAAGTGTCAGAGAGTTATAATGTGAGAAGAATTTAGCCTGCTGATTCTGGCTTTGAAGATGGATATGACCCAAGGAATGTGGGTTGCTCCTAGAAGCTGGAAAAGACAAAGAAATGGAATCTCCCTGGAGGCTTTAAAAGGAACACAGCCTTATTAACACTAAAAAAAGAAAAGTTATTTGGAACTTTGTATGCAAATTCAGTAATGGTATGTTGGGTAATGCATATATTTTCTCACCATATTTTCTCTTTCTATAAAGCTGCACTGAAAAATTTGTATTTTATTGCACTGGAACAGTACAAGATTGAAGAAGAAGCACACATCAGAAGTTAGTGACAGAAAAACAGCAGCAAGATACTGGACAGCATCAATGATCTAAGAAGACATCCTGAACATGGACTGTCACAAGCCAAGTGAAGAAGGAACATTATCAAGACAAAGCTGAAAACCAGGGTTTTATATTAGTGACAAGAGAAAAGAATAAAAGTAATAAGAATAGACATTTGGGAAGCCATTCCCCAAATAACCCCAGTGTCCAGACCCACCAGAAAATGCCTTGGTGGGCTTTTCTAATTCCGCTCCATTTTGAAAATACCAATTATGCTTTCCTGTGCTGCCACTCCAAGACTCTGCTGCCTACCTGTCAACATTTACTATTTAGCAGCCACCAAGTTCTTGTTGTACAAAATGAAAAATGGAACCTACTTTGGGCCACTATTAGGGTTCAAAAGTTGTATTTATACAGCTGGTGAGCAAGCAGTTAACACATGAAAATCAATCAGTCCTGTACCTTGTCAGAGTTGGGCCATGAGTTATGAAGAGAATATTGGGGCATATTTTCTCTCTTGTTCCTCTGTAAATCAGTTCCACATTTTCTAAATTTAGACATTGCTGTGGTTTAAATGTGTCTTCCAAAACTCATGCATTATAAACTTACTCCCCAGTAGTGAAAAGGGGTGGAGGGATGAAAAATAATCTATCAGGTACAAGGTGCATAGGTAAGTGTGGTGGGTACATTTACTATCCAGACTTCTTAGCCTCTATACAATGCATTCATATAACTAAGAACTGTTTGTACCCATTAAAGCTATTGAAATAAATAAATAAATGATAAGTTAAAATGATTTTTTTAAAAAGAAACTTACTCCCCAATGCAACAGCATTGAGAGATGGGTCATTTAAGAGGTGATTAGGTCATGACAGCTCTGCCCTCATGAATGTATTAATGTTCTTATCATTGCAGTGAGTTAGTTATTGCCAGTATGGGTTTCTGATAAAAGAGTGAGTTCAGCACCCCTTCCCCTCTTACTTGCCCTCTCTTGTCCTTCTGTTTTCCATCATGGAATGACTCAGCAAAAAGACCTTTACCAGATGAATTCCCCTTGACCCTGGATTCCCCAGCCTTCATAACTGTAAAGAATACATTTATTTTCTTTATAAATTACCCAGTCTGTGGTATTCTGGTATAGCAACAAAAGAAAGACTAAAATAGACATACATAAATTTTTCCTCTTTAGAGTGTACTTATAAATTCATTTGTCATAACACAGTGGAAGAAGGATGGCCTTGAGCCAAAACACCTTATTCAAATTCTAGAATCGCCACTTACTAGATATGTATTCTTAATCAAATTATTTAACCTCTTTTACTCTTAGTTTCCTTATCTGAAAAATGGGGATGGTTACACAATAAACTTGTTGTTAAGAGGATCATCATGAGGATTAAACAAAACAATAAGTAAAAAGTGCCTACTGTTATTATTGGTATATAGTAAGAACTCAGTAACTATGCATTGCTATTATTTTTTAACTATTAAACTTTAAGTAGCAGTAAAACTTAGATTGAAATAAGAAGCTTTGATTTCTTGTTTTAAACTGGAGTTTTCCCTTCCTTCCTTCCTTCCTTCCTTCCTTCCTTTCTTCCTTCCTTTCTTCCTTCCTTCTTTCTCTCTCCCTCTCTCCCTTCCCTTCTTTCTTCTTTTCATCCTTTCCCTTCCCTACTAAGTCAAGTTTTAAAGAAAACAGTGGACGGACTTTGATTGTCTCAACAATTGTAGCATCACCAAAAATAATGTGCTAAATTAAACATTCTGAAGAATGAGCTGAAGCAGAAAAAGACTGAAGGCAATAAAACTCATTAAGAGGCTGTGATTATCATCATTATTATTAGCATTTCCTAACATGGATGATGATTCTTTTATCTAACTGGTCTTCACAGCTAGATGCCTAAGCATCATAAGTCATCATCAACTTAATCCTTTCTTCCACTCCAGTCATCTAAGCATTTATTGAGTCCTGGCCATTTAACTTCTTAAATATCTTTTAAGACTATCTCCTCATCTCCATTCCATCGACCTTGTGCACCCTTGCATGGAGTCCTGTAAGAGCCTCCTAATTGTCTGCTGCTTCTTGTCTTACCTCCTCCCATTCAGTTTGCCCACTGTGATCTTTAGAAAGAAAAGATGTAATCAAGACCATTTTCTATAGACTTGATGACTTCCTGTTTCCTGAAGTATTAAGGATGAGCTCTGTAATCTGGCATATGAATCTCTTTGTGATGTACCTTGTATGTCTCCACAGTTCAGTTTCATACTTTACCATGCACTGCTTATCCTCACACTTGCTGTCTTAAATTTCCTACTCCACACCTTACATTCTGTGTTCCTGTCAACCTTTGCATATGTTGATGCCCCTACTTAGAATATGCTTACTCTACTTACTGTGTTTTATTTTTTTGCGAAGGCCTAGGTTATTTGTGACTACTCTCTTATGCAGAGTTAGGGAAGACTTTTTCTCAGAGTTAGGGAAGTCCTCTTAGCATCTTATACTTCACTCCCTATGACATTAAATGTGCTGCGATCTCAGTACATACACATAAAAGTCCAAAGGGCAGAAAGAGAGTCTTCTTTGTCACTTACATTCTTTTGATGTTGATTTCTTCATATCTTAAACCTTTGCACGTAGATGTCCCCTTCAAGGGGACATTGTAAATCTAGCAAACCACTTAGATATCCCTGCCCAGGAGACATAAAGAAGTTGCTGGTGATGCTACAGGACAAACTTATGCTGGCACAGATTTTTTAAAAAAATGTATGTCTTCTTGAAGTTTTCCATTTAAATTGCATGAAAAAGCAAATAAAGAGATGAAATATATACTGAGATATGATCAATCAGGTGAGAAGTGGTTTTTAGGAATCACAAGTGCATTCTTCCATATCTTCAAGCAACAAACCAGAAAATAAATTACATACTATTAATGTGGGAAGAAGAAAATGAAAATGAGACTGCATTGTCTGCTCAAATAGAAAAACACCAGGTGGAAGACTTCAAACAAGTTACTCTTGCACAACATGTATCAATGAACCTACAGTGCATGTTGGTGACTGTTTTACACGTTACCACATGTTAGAGAAATATAAGATAAAAAATTTTAATTTGTTTGGACATAAATAAGTTTCTCAGTGTCCTAAATTCCATTATAAGCCAGATATCATTACAATAAAATAATTGGTTCCAACATTATACTATTTAATATGAAGTGATTTGTTTTTCACTATTTTGTAAAAGAGTGTGGATGAGTTGCTGGTAGATTATCAGCGAGATGACTCCAAGTATGAAATTGAGATAATCATGATGTCTACTTCCTACAGTTATTGTGAGAGTTAGAATAGTCAATAAATATGTTTACTATTATGGCCTTTAGTTTCTTAAATCTAAACACAAGCATGATCTAGAGCTGATGTCCGAGTTTTTCACTCCAAGTGATATATTCTTCTTCACTTGCCCTCACTGAAGTCTTAAATGTTCCCCATCCACAGGACTCAGTTCCAACGACTTCTCTTTTCCAAGAAGACTTCTCTAACCTCAGCAGGAATACTTCTCCCCACTCCATGTTTTAGAAGCACTTTGTTCCTCTCTCTCTCTCTCCCAAATTTTGAGCCCTAAAATGAAGTTATATCATACAAGTCCCATTTCCCCACAAAAAGCTATGTTCCCAAGGATAAATTGTCATCTGGTCATCTGTGCCTACCGCCTTCCCTCATTATCCAGTGCAGAGCCAGGCATAAGGTCAAGGCTCGGAAACTATGTGTAGGTGAAGGACTACATTCACAGGTTTCCCTCTTTCCTGTTTTCCTTTGAATGCTGGCAGTACCCAAGGCCCATGCCCTTAAACACGGAGAAAACACACCAGCATCAGTGGATAAATCTGCCTTGACATAAAGACCCTGTGTTTTATTTTCCTGCTTTGTGAAACAGATAATGGGAGTCACTGATTCCAAAACCATTCATGGCTATTGTCTGGGAGCTGAGGAGCTCAAGAACACCTCAAGAAGAATTGTTTCTGAAATAAGCAAAAAAAAAAAAAAAAAGCCTGAAGTCAGTATATCCTGAATGCCCCCCACCCCTGCCCACGTTGGCAACAGCAGAAGATAAGCTCACCCCAGAGATAGAGGAGCCAGGAAAAGCTGACAAGATTTCCTTTGAAAGGTGAAGCTGTGGGGTATACTGGTGCAAAAGGAGTGGCAACAATTCCTTCCCAGAGCAGTAGTGACACAGATTTTTGAAGATATCTCTATCCCCATCATGTCTTCTTCCCTGTCATCACCACAACCAGCGTCTTGCCCTTACACAACACTTTGCACTTGAATAAACAGTACTTTTATAACCTCCATCTTACCTGTATTTTGTTAAAAATCCTGTGAAATAAACATAACCCATCCCATTGCATAGATTTGAAAATGGGGTTCAAAAACATCAGAACACATGATTGTTAGAGCCAGGCTTTTTTCCTTTAGCTAGATCTTGAAGGATGGGTCAGATTCTGGCAGGCAGAGATGCCCTTCTGCAATTCCAATTTGATGAAGCGCCTATTTATTTTTCCTGCTTCTATTTCTGTCTTTCTCTGCTCTCGGGAAGTCATTTACTCTATTCTTATTGCAGTTCTCTAGAGCAATGAGCTGGGGAGGGAATGAGCCCTTAAAGGCATTGTTTGGATGATGCCTTACACTTAGGAAGCTATTATTCAACCTTAATCATCATGGCATCTTTGTGTTTCCTGATTTGCCCCAAATGCTCGGCAAATGATTAACCAGTGTATTAATGCCTTAATGATTTTTAAATCTCTCTCTTTTTTTTAATTTGGCAAGTGGAAAATTTTTAAACCAACAAACTAATATTACAATCTCAACTTTTTTTTCCCCTTAGAAAACATAGCAGAGAAGAATAGGGAGGTAAGTAGAGAAATTGTTAAATCATTCAGGCTTTATTAAGCAGTCAGTATACTAATCCTGAGGATTATTCATATATTTAGTAACATCCTTTGTACGTGAGCCTGTGTATGAAGATTTGGATAAATGCAGAAAGGAGTGAAGAGATGTGCACCAACAAGGTAGGCCCTGACTTCTTACAAATTCTGCAACATTTAAATAATCCTTTATGTAAGAAGACAGGGGTATAAGAATGAAAAATTGCTTTAATTTAAACCTCCAGAGTTGAGCACATATTTGAAATAATAGATCCCTCTCCCTCCCCAAATTTTAAGATTTAGCCATGGCCACATTCTAAAATATTGGCTTACAAAATAATATAAGGTAATTGGAAGTAAACAGTGATATTTACTATCTTAATAAAATAAAGGTACACCAGATTTGTTCCTCCACCATTTTCCCCTTTCTTTCCTCCTTTCTTTTCTTTCCTTCTACTCCTCCCTGACTCCTTCGCTATTTATTCAAAAAATTTGTATTGAACACTGCTTTAGTTTAGGGATGCCATAACAAAATACCACTGACTGGGTAGCTTAAATAGCAGAAATCTATTTTCTCACAGTTTTGGAGTCTAGAAGTCCAAGATCAAGGTGTTGGCAGGTTTGGCTCCTTCTGAGGTCTCTCTCCTTGGCCTCTCTCCTTGACTGCTGTCATGTTGTGTCCTCACATGGTCTTTCTTTCCCTGAGCATGCATTACTGGTGTTTCTTTGTATGCTTTAGCCTTCTTTTTTACAAATAAGAGTATAGTCAGATTTGATTAGAGCCCACCCTAAAAAAATAAAAAATGAAAATAAAGCCTCATTTTAACTTAATCAACTCTCCAAATACAGTCATTTCCTAACATGCCGGGGAGGGGTAGGTCATCAACATTTGAATTTTGGAAGGAAACAATTCAGCCCACAGCAAACACCTAAAAAGAGTGTCCAAAATTTGAAAGGTCACATCGTTTTCTCTCTTACTGCTATTCTTACTCTTTTTCTTCTCTACTCAATTTCCCAAGAGTTTCTTCCTCTCAGAAGTTTTGATAACTTTTAAGATCTTCCTAAGTAGCTTTTCAGTCTATCTTCTCTGTCTTAAATACATATTATAGCTTTTATCACACTTTTTTCCAGCCATTGCCTATGAATCTTTAGTCAAAATAGGTTTAAATGAATGATTTCTAGCTTTTATCACACTTTTTTCAGCCAGTGCCTATGAATCTTTAGTCAAAATAGGTTTGAATGCACGATTTATTTATTTCTTATTTTTATAGCTGGAGTCTCACTCTGTCACCCAGGTTGGAGTGCAGTGGCATGCTCACGGCCACCGCAGCCTCAACCGACTGGGCTCAGGCAATCCTTTTGCCTCAGCCTTTCAAGTAGCTGGAACTACAGACACGCGCTATCACGCCAGGCTTATTTTTTGATTTGTTGTAGAGACGAGGTCTCACCAAGTTGCCCAAGCTGGTCTCGAACCCCCTGGGTTCAAGCAATCCTCTTGCCCTGGCCTCCCAAAGTACTGAGATTATAGACTCTAGCCAATGTGCCTGGCGAATGAATGATTTTTAACAACCATAAGCATCATTTGACCTGTTACCATCATCATTACTACTCCAATACTACCACTACTATAACTATTACTACTACTATTACTACTAGTACTTCTTTCCTTCCTATTCTTTTCCCTTTCTTTCTTTCTATGTTGATAACATGTCTTAGGATGATGTCAGACTAATACATGCAAAACATCTAATATTGCCTGGACGCAGTAATCAAAATTGTGAGTGTCTTTCCTGTAAAATGAATGAAAAAAAAATAGGAATCAATTTATTTCCCTTCGTTTTTTTCATCACTTGTTTGGTTTGGTTTAAGAAAAGGTTGTTTACTTTGGCTCCTTGGCCCCATGCGAAAGCTTGACCAGATAAGAGAAGCTAAGCTATTTTCAAGAGCCCTGTCCCTTTTCCTTATCCATACCTCTTCAAGACAATTACCAGTTGCATTCAGAAGCACAGCAGCACATTCCACCAGCCGGTGAGCTCAGACACTTGTGACCCTGATGGCCTTGATTGACTTGGCAAAGATCCAGTCACCTCACCAGCAGCCCCTACCACAAACCTCAGAGCTGTAGTCCTTTTATTCTCCTTTTTCATTATCTACCTCCGTATTGATGGAGCCTGGGCTGAGTCAGAGCTTTTGTGTTTTAATAGACCTATCTGAATTGGAAGGAGATGCTACTTTCTAAGGAATCAAAACTGATTTTGTTCCTTAGAGAGTTTTATAACTAGGAAGGGAAAAAAGAAAGGTTGAGTGTAGTTCTCCCTTCCCCCTTCTCCTTTCCTTCCTTCTGTCTTTCCTTCCTCCTTCCTCCCTCCTTCCCCCTTCCCTCTCATCTTTTTCTTTTACACTCTCTTGCTTTCTCTCTCTTTATTTTTCTACCTCTGTTTTTTCTCTCTCCTTTTTTCATTTCCTCCTTCTACTTGTTCTTCATCCCCTTCCCTAATAGTTCTTCTATTATTTTTTTCTCTCTTTGTCATGTTTGTCTTCTTGCATTATAATAATTGTTTCAACTTTAAGTTAATGGAACTACTCTAAGATATGGATCATATAAGGCTCCAGAGTGAAATAAAGGGATGATTCTATACATGTTGTTTATGTTTGTTATATCTGCTATATTTATTGCATAGTTATACTTAAGTATATGCTATGCTTATTATGTATATTTGTATACATGTGAGTTGCTAAATCAATAGTAAGTAGCAACTTCAGTCCATCTAATAAATAGTTTGAAACTTCTTCCCTGTTTTCCCTAATCATGTAGTATATATTTTTTCTCTTTTTAATTATACCATATTTGTTGTATTGATTCTTTATCTGCCCACCTCAACCACCTGAAGACAGAGTTCATATTTTTTTAACTGACCTATTAATATTATGTAATGAATTAATGATGTTCCTACTACAGAACCACCCTTGCCTTTCAGGCATGAACCCCATCTGGCTGTGGGGTAACAGTCTGTAATGAAATGTGGAATTGTCTTTGCTTTTCTTTTACTTGTGTGTGTGTGTGTGTGTTTGTGTGTGTGTATGTGTGTGTGTGTGTTTTCCCCTTTGCATTAATGTGCAAGAGAAAGACTGGTCTACAGTTTTGTGCACTTAATTTGTTTTGTTATCAGGGCAGTATTTTGGAAGCTTCCTTTTCTTTCTGCTTTCTAGAACATTTTTCAAACTATTGAAATGACTTGTCTTTAAAATTTTGAGCAAATTCATCTGGCCCTAGCATCTTTCAGAGGTACAATTAGTGGTGTGCTGGTAAATATTTAATAAGTGACTGTTAGTGGGTGTGGGAATTCCTAATCTATAACATGTACTGACTCCCATAACATAAAGAATCTCACCTTGACTGATTTCAGGCTTACAAAGATGATGTCATTGAACTTGGAGAGGGAGGATGAGATGCACACAATCAGCTCTACAAACCAGTGCCAACTAACTTTAGCACACAGCTGGTTATAGAGTTCTATTTTGTCAACTGCTTAGGTTCTCTATCTCCTAGGATGTCAATTTGGGTAGCATATTTTCTTTGAAAATTATTTACTTCATCCAGATTTTCAAATGTACTATTTACATTGCAAAGTACTTTCTTAGGATCCTTGTTATTTCCTTGCTATCTGTGATGCCCACCCTCCCTATCCTTTCCATTTCAAATATTGTATTCTTGTGCTTTCTCTCCTTGTATTTATCAAGTTAACTAGAGTTTCTGTAATTTGGGATTGATTCCTTGCTTTTCAAAGAAACCAATTCTTAGACTTACTTGTCAATTTCATTTTCTGTTTTGTGTTATATGATTTTCTGCCTATTTTTATTAATACTTCATTTTCTTATGTTTGGGGATTTATTTTTATAAAGTATCAGGCATTAAAAATATACAATAAGTAAATGGTACGTATCATTATTATGTAAATACATTTGCCCAACAAAATATTATTTACTGTATACTAGTTTCATATATTATGCTAACAATTTTATTAAAGCTTTGAATAGAGTTTATTAACTATAGAAAATACTCTATGCTTTTTATAATACAATCAAAACTTGCTTCATGTCTGTATTTCTACAATCCCATCAGAGTTGTTAGAAGGCATTACTTAGGTATTTCCTTTGTTTCATCTATGCCAGTAGCTGTTCCCTCCACCCACAGCTGCCTGTATCCACACTGAGTCTCCTGTGGTTTCCAACTCCCATGACTCTAACCAACGTTATCAATAAAGACAGAATCCCTCTAACTCCCCTCTGTCTCATCATGGGCTTCTTACAAGATGTTACCCTGTGGGACAGACAGAAAACATGATTTCTATATGGTCATGACCTGAGCCAACTGTGATGGCCTGTATTAAGACTAAGCCACTAGGATATTTTCTGCACCCTCTCCTGGGATGCAGAAACTTCATTTAAGATTAGGATTTGAAAAGAGCTATACTTACTGCAGATCATTTAAAGAATTTGGTTAATGTCTTTTGGAACATATGAATAATACAGAGATTTGTATTACACATTTGATGTTTGCTTTTTGAGCAACACATATGAAAGATAACTTTGGGTCAGCCCAGAGAAGCCAATCATTGGTAGGTAGTTGACATGGGCTACTGTTCAGAGTTATAAATATGGTCCAAGCAAATAGTGACTAAGGCAGAGAAGAAAGGAGGAATACATGCATTTTAATTGAGTGCCTACCATGTGCCACAACATATTTCACTGAATGTTTTGAACACCGCTACAAGGCAGATATTACCTCAGAATGGAGGTTCAAAAAAGCAAAATTCATTGCCCAAAGCCATACGGCTAGAAAGTAAGGGAGGTGAAATTCAAAGTCTGTCTGACTACAGAAATTGCACACTTTCACCAGACTCTACTGCCCTCTCTTGTTTACTATAGTTCTAGGTAACTTATATTTTAACTCTTCTTGTTATGGAGTAGCCATGAACATCCTGATTTGTGTAATCCTCATAGTACTTAGGAATATAGTTGAATTTCAGTAACTGTCATTCAGTGACTATGACTCATTGCGTGGCAGTGATAGTAGTTGTTTTGTTCTGCTTGCCATCTATTACTATTATTAGCATTGTTGATAGATGTCATTTAGAAACTGACCCACAGAACCGTATCTTTTTAAATGTTTGCAGCTTCAGTCACTATAGTTGCACAAAGTGTCTGATGTTGTTCTACCAATACTTAGGTATTATGGTTCTCCAACCTCTCTCAAGGCCTAAATATGTACTCTGATGCTAAGGCTTTGGATAATCACAGCTGCCTTGTCCAGGCTGATACCCATCCTTAGCTGTATGCTCAGCTGAAATCCACAGTTCCCAGGCAGGATGCCTGAAATCTCCATGGAAATTTCTGGGCAGAACTTCAGTGTCCTTTTCTAAGTTTCATTACATATTTTTCCTCAATGGGTCAACAAATAAACAAATGGAAAGGCAGAGACAGACAATAATGAGGAAATAAAGAAAGGAAGGAAAATTAAGGAAAGGAATAAAAATGAAACAAAAGAGTAAAAAGGAGGGAGGAAAGGAAGGCAGTGAGAAATGAAGGAAGGGAGGGAGGGAGGGAAGAACTTAGCTGTTTTGTGAGTTACACGCCAACATCTTCTGGGGCCTCTCTCTTCTATCTTGGGACCTGTTGCTTTCATAGTTGTACTGTCATTTCATGCAGAGCTAGATCAGATAGATGCTGTCACATTTATCCTAAATTTCAAAACAAAGTGGAATATACAGTCCCTACCTTCATAGAACTTTCACAGGTGAAATCTTTGAAAGTTATTTTTGGGTGATGATCAGCTTTCAAAGCCTCAACTCTTATTTACTTTTATGTTTCAGAATCATTGGAGCAAGCTCTGATCCCACTTCACCCAGAGACCATGTTTATGCTATATGATCTAGCTCTCTGGCATAGTTGACTAGACTTGGTGGTCATTTAAAAGAGAATAGACACACAAATTTGTGTTTTATATGTGGCTAAAACCAAATCACATGTAACTGAACTCTGCTAGTTTCCTACCCTGTGGACTGCAGAGATCAGAAAATGGTGAACACAGAGAGAAAAAGAAGGATGAATAAGACATGCAGAGAAAGTCAGAAGTGTACATCCTAAGGACTCCTCATAAATGGGCTTGAACCCTTCTTGAGGTTCTGTTGCATCCTTACCCTTGGGTTTCATGAGGTACCTTACTTTACTTTTATTAGACTAGATTGAATAGTGTCTTCTTTCTTTCATTTCTTGTTGTATGCATCCATTATCTGAGAGGAGGCATAGCATACTGGCGATACAAGCAGCTGTTTCTTTACATTCTTTTTTTATTTTAAAGATTGGGGTACACATCAGGATTAGGTACACAAGTGGTCTACATGTAGGTGAAATTTGGGCCTCCCACTGGTCCTCACTTTCCCTGGTTTAGCATAAGGTACCCTTAGTGATGTTATGTACCCTCTCCTCCCCCGATAGTGTCCTGCTACTGCCAATACCTCTCTTGTAGTATTGTGATAAGTGTTCAGGACCCACTCTGAATAAGAACATGTGATATTCAGTTCTTTGTTTCTGTGATAGATCACTGAGTATGATAGATTCCAAATCCATCCAACTTACATGACAAAAAAGATTTTACAGATGTGAGTAAATTAAGGGTCTTAAAATAGGGAGATTATTCTGGATTATCAGGATGACCCTAAATGAAATAATTATAAGAAGGAAATGGGGAGATTTTACACAGAAGAGGAAGAAGGAGATGGGATGATAGAAACAGGAGGTTGGAATGATGCAAGGAAGAAGTCATGAGCCCTAGCCATAGGCAGCCTCCAGAAGTCAGAAAAACCAAGGAAACTAAGGAATTATCTCACTGGGTATCCAGAAGGGACCAGCTCTGCCAACATCTTGACTTAAGCCTTGGGAAATGGATTGCAGCCTTTTAGTCTCCAGAACTGTGAGATGATAAATTTTTGTTGTTTGAAGTCACCAACTTTGTGATAATTTGTTATAGCAGCAATAGGAAACTAATAAATTAGTTTTGTGATTTGGGGCAAGTTTCTAATCATTATCTGCTTTCATTTCATCATCTATAATGTGGGGAAATGCATACCTCATCATTTGGCTGTGAGGATCAATGTGTTAATATGTTGTCTGCCATGTGGCAGGCACCAAATAAGCATTTGATAGTTTAATGTTTGCATACAACAGTTTTAGTCATACAGCTGGTTAGTAGTGGAGTCATGACTTCTACCCAAGTTTTTTCTGACTCCAGATCTACTACAAGCAAGCTGAAAAAAACCCCCTATCAATTAACAGATCAAATACGATTTGAGCCAACATTTCTTGGACTTTCCTTTAAATGTGATCACTGAAAGAGAAAAATGTTATATTCTGTTTGTGTGAGCAAAAGTTCAATATTTTTTCTGCTGAAAGAGACGTAGCTATCCCAAAATTCTCTCAATTCTGTTTTTCATGTTCAATGTGAACATTATTTTTAGCTTTCACATTTTACTTGTTAAAATAATCTAATGGATAATCTTTCTAAAGACTTTTATTGTGCCCTATTTTACTTATTTTTATCTTGTATTTGGATATCAGTTCAACTCACCAAACTTTTACTAAGTACCTACTATGTACTGGTAACTTCCCATATACTTACAAAAAGCGACCCAGTTATTATGTATCCATTCATCCACTCGCCTATCTACCCACCCAGCTATCAATTTAGCAGGCAAGTTTCTATGAATCACTAATATTTATGTATGTGGTAGATCCCTGGTGCAGATAATAAGCTGTCTCTTCCTATGGAGGGCTTCCAGTTAACTTTTGAAGCTAAATGTATGGCCAGAACTTTCAAATAAATTTGACAAGGACAGTGATTGAGGTTTGCCCAGAGAGTGAAAGAAAGAGGAGTGGAGAGGTGACTACGTCAGACAGAAAGCAGGGATTGTAAGAAAGACTTCACAGAGGAAACGTGGGGCTGAGCTAGTGAGGTTTAGAGACGAGGAGATCAGGAAGAAAAAGAGCCTTAAATAAAAGCTTTAGAAGCATTAAAGGGAAAAGACGATATAGATAGATTAAACATGTATTTGAAAACATACAGTCAAAGAAAATTTCTTTTCTTCTCTCAGACAAGAATATAGATTGTCATTTGGTTGTCTGATGGAAATAATTTAGAAGAACATACTAGGATGCTATTTATCAGAGTGGACAGGTTTCTGAGATCTGATGTATGCATTCTGACTTTTTTTTTCTTTCTCTTTTTCTCTGAAACATTACTGACAGTTACTGCTATAGTCCAGCACTCTCAAAGTTGACATATGCTGAGTGACAGATCTAAGATAAGAATAAAATACATTTGAATGTGCCGATAAAGAAAAAAGGGAAAAGGGATGAAATTACAAAGATATAAAGGTGTATCTTTAAAGCTCTTAGGAGGACAAATTGCTAATCAGGAATTGAACTATAGAGAGGCTTGATAAGTTCGAATGCAGAAACCCTTCTGGGATGAAAACTCTTTCTAGTGTGTAGTGATTTCATAAGAAGTCAAATGAGATCCATTTGAAAGTGCTGGTTCCATTTAGTATGAAGGGGAATTGTCAAGAGATTTTCAGATGTCTGAATGAACAGTAATAAGCTCAACAAGGCCAAGGTGGGATGTCCAACTGGACAAATGACATAAAAGCTATCTTTGAAAACTCATCATCCACAATAGTGCCTTCTATTTCCATTAATTTCTGACAAATGGAAGTCATCTGCAAGGAAATAACACTGACACAGATCAACTCAATCATAGCATGGATTTACTTATAGTCTAAAATTCTAGTATAGTCACTTTATACTCATTTAGACACACTTGAATGCACATGTGAGCACACACACATGCATACCCTCAAACATGGGTATTTATAAAGCATATGTAATTTCAATTCTTATTCATTAACCAACTTCCAGATAATATTTATTAATTCTAATAAAATGGAATTTATTCAATTATTTTGTAGAAGCTCTAGTAACTACTACATGTAGTATTTGTCTGGCTGAAATATTTCTCCTTGGTGTATAAGAATGGAAAATTGCTAAGAATTTGCTTCTGCATTCCTGGTAATAGCTGATTGATTTAGGGTGGTTGCCTGACTCAGTTGGGACAGCATAAGGGTCTCTACTTGGAACTGGGAAAATCATAAGGAGAGACCCAGAGGAGAAGCTCATTTACAGCATTGAAGTTGCTCAGAGTGCTTCCTCTTAGAATCCTGAAATCTCAGCACTCCGGTGACTCATTCTGCAGAACAGTATGAAAACTGAAATTTGTTAAAAATGACAACCCCAGTTGCCCTCATACTTCTAAAGGTAGTAACACAAATCCCTACTGACCATGCAGTCACCCAGACTACTCTATAAAGATAATTAAAAAAAAAAAAAACTTTCAATAAAGTGCTAAGATCATTATTTTCCTTGCCTCATAACTGCCTTTTCACACTTTTATTTTTAAACCAGCTTTAGAATTTAACTTGCCAGGTATCCCATTCCTGAAAGACAACGTTTGCTTGTATCAAAGTGACCAATATATGAGGGGGGACCCCCCAAGAAACATAATTTATTTATGAAAATTGTGTATTTGTTCCCACATGTTTAAGCTTCAGTCACCTTCTAAGTACTCTCCATTTGAAGCAATGCACCTATTGAGACACTTTTTCCACTGCTCAAAACAGTTTTGGAACTCATCAATTTGGATGCCTTTTAGTGCTTCTGCTTGTTTTTGTTTCACCTCTTTCACATTGGCAAAACATTTTCCTCTGGGAACTTTTTTCATCCAGATAAACAAAGAAACAACAACAACAACAACAACAACAACAAAGCGGTTTGGGACGACAAGATCCAGTGACTAGGAAGGTGAGGCACAGGGGTCATGCCATTTTGGTCACACTGTTAAACACTCAAAATGGTATGGGCAGGTGCACTCATAAATCACCCATCATGAATGGGCAAACACGCTGAAAGAATCTCCAAAAAGATATTCACTGAAGCCAAATGCAGTCTCTCACTAAAACACTAGCTGGTACACCTGATGCCAATGGGTTCCTAGAATACTTATCCAGCAGCAGAAGCCTATACTATAAGGGGCCTTCCCTCCAAAAAAGAGTTCCCACTTGTATAATATAATAAACACTGTGTTATCATGAGAACTATATTTTGTCTTTGTCTTTGGTTCCTGGCACAGAGCTACTAAAACCCTTGGGAATTTTTGGAATGATAAAAAGGTATTTTGTTATTCTTTTTCTCTCTTTTCATTTTAAAGATGTGGGGTACAATTCAGGATTAGGTATACAAGTGGTCATCGTACAGGTAAAGTTTGAGGCATCCTTTGGTTCCCACTTCATCTGATTTGAGATCAGGTACTCTTATTGATGTTATGTGCCCCCCTCCTTCCCTGGCAGTGTCCCGCTACTGCCAATCCCTTTCTTATAGTATTACGGTAAATGTTCAGGGTCCACTTATGAGTGAGAATATGTGATACTCATTTATTTGTTTCTGTGATAGATCACTGAGTTGTTGTGAAGTCCATGTTTGTCCTTCCTTATGACTGCATAATACTCCATTGTGTATATGTACCACATTTTTTTATCCAGTCCAGTTTTGATGGGCAGCACGGTTGGTTCCATGTTTTTACTATTGTGACTAGTGCTGCAATAAACATGCATGGGCAGGTATCTTTTGGTAGAATGATTTGGGTTACTCTGGGCATATTCCCAGTAGAGGGATTGCTGGGTCATATGGAAAAGGTCAATTTCTAGTTCTTTTAGAAATTCCCACACTGTTTTCCATAGAGGATGAACTAGTCTGCATTCCCACCTGCAGTGCAGAAGCGTTCCCTTTTCTCCACATCCTTGCCAGCATCTGTTGTTTTTTGTTTAAATGATGGCCATTCTTATTGGGGTTAGGTGATATCTCAATGTGGTTTTTATTTGCATTTCTCTGATGATTAGTGAGGCTGAGCACTTTTTCATGTGTTTGTTGGTTGCCCGTATGTTTTCTTTTGAGTAGTGTCTATTTTATTATTCTTAAAGTATTATGAGCCTCTTTTTAGCATGCCTAAAATTATGCTAATAAGGTGACTTGGGAAAGGCCCTTAGATGCCCTGAGGATGGAGGCTGGTCATTAAAAAAACTAGGCATATGATTAGAAGATGGGAACTCTGAGCCACAACCCTTGTCTGGGAGTAGAATGGGGCTGAAGATTGAGTTATCAAGGCTCTTGAACAAGGATGTTTGGAGAGCTTCTGGGTTGGTGAACACATGGAGTTACTGAGAAGGCGGTGCACCCGAGAGGTCATGAAAACTCACAGGCTCCCACCCCCATACCTTACCCTATGTATCTCTTCTATTTGGCTATTCCTGAGTTGTATCCTTTATTATAAACCAGTAAATGTAAGTTAAGTGTTTTCTTAAGTTATGTGAGCCCCTCTAGCAAATACCAGAACTGAGGAGGAGGTCATGGAAACTTCTGATTTATAACTGGCTGGTCAGAAGTATAGCCAGGGACTTGTAACTGGTATCTGAAGTTAGGACAATATCACAAGTTGTGAAATAGAGTTTTCTAACTCGTAGAATCTGTTACTTCAGGTATATAGTTCTTGGAATTTAATGAAATTGTTGAACACCTAGTTAATGTTGGCGAATTGACTGGTGCCAGTGAAAATATTCCAGAAACACTAATAACAGGCAAAGAGTTAATAGATTTAGATTCTGATTAAGTTAAAATTTATTTAGGTAATAAGGATTCTTGAAATTTTGCAAAACACGTGTTTTTGCTTTTATGTTTTTCATCTTCATAACCATCTATCTCTGAGGTATATTATCCTCATACTATTTAGGATAATGAGCCTCAAAAAGTAAAAGTATAGAAGGACAGCCTACCACCACCCCAGGAACTTTCTGACTACAACCCATTTACTGGGGCAAATTACATATACAAGCACATCTCATTTTATTGTTCTTCACTTTATTACATTTAACAGACATTGTGTGTCTTACAAATCGAAGGTTTAGTGAATATTTTAAACCCACTGTTGAGATCTGTTGCTCAGAAAATAATATTTCTTTCAAAATATTAGTATTAATTGATAATACACCTGGTCACCTGAGAGCTCTGATGAAGATGTACAAAAAGATTAATGTTGTTTTCGTACCTACTAACATAATAACTAATCTTCAGCTTATAGATCAAGGAGTAATTTATACTTTAGAATTTTATTACTTAAGAAATACATTTTGTAAGGCTATAGCTGCCACAGATAGTGATTCCTCTGGTGGATCTGAATAAAGTTAATTCACCATTCTACATGCCATTTAGAATATTTGTGACTCATGGGATAAGGTCAAAATATCAATATTTATAGAAGTTTGAAAGAAAATGATTTCAAGACTTTAGCGGAGGAAACAACTGAACATATGAAAATATCAAGAGAACGCGAATCAGAAGTGAAGTCTGAAGATGTGACTAAATTGCTGCAATTTAATGATAAAACTTGAGTGAATGAGTTTCTTCTTATGGGTGAGCAAAGAAATTGGTTTCTTGAGGTGGAATTTACTCCTGGTGAGAAAGCTATGAGCATTGCTGAAATGACAACAAAGATTTTAGAATATTACATACACTTAGTTGATAAAACAGTGACAGGGTTTGAGAGGATTGACCTCAGTTTTGAAAGAAGTTCTACTGTGGATAAAATGCTAACAAACAACACTGCATGCTACAGAGAAACTTTTCATAAAATAGCAAATTGATGTAACAAACTTCATTATTGTTGTATTTTAAGAAAATGCCACAGCCACCTTAACCTTTAGCAACCACCACCCTGATTAGTCAGAAGCCATCAACATTGAAGCAAGATCCTCAACCAGTAAAACAATGACTCATCGAAGGCTCAGAAGATCATTAGAATTTTTAGCAATATATTTAAATTAAGGTATGTATATATGTTTGGACATAATGCTATTGCACACTTAATAGACTACAATACAATGTAAACATAATTTTTAAATGCACTGGGTAACCAAAAAATTTATGTGACTCTCTTTATTGCAATATTTGTTTTATTGCAGTGGTCTAGAACGTTCACTGCAGTATCACCAAAGTATGACTATATATAGTATATGTGTGTGTGTTTTTTTTGTGCATATATGTAGGTATACTGTATGTATATGACATACATTTTTATCATAAATATAGCACATGATGACATGCTTTCTCAGTTTTCATGGATTTTTCAATCTTTGATAAATATTATTGTATATTATTATTTTTTATAGTTTATCAAGGTTGTTCCTTGATAATATTTTGCATGATTTTCCCCATACACTATCTCACCCTCACAAATATACATTAGGCAGTAATTAAGATTATGTTTGCTCTTCTTAATAGATAAAAAGTGGAGCTCAGAAAATGCAATTGACTTGGTCAAATTTATATCACTGAAAGGGCTGGAATTCAAATTGACATTTGGAACTTATTTTTTTTTCTTCTATAACTCTTCCTCTTTTTTTTTTTTTTTGAGTTGGAGTCTCACTCTGTTGCCCAGACTGGAGTGCAGTGGCCGCTCCCGGCCACCGCAGCCTCGACCTGCTGGGCTCCGGCGATCCTTCCGCCTCAGCCTTCCAAGTAGCTGGAACTACAGGCATG